>JAVMKO010000002.1:210064298-210195329 GCA_032164245.1 Sternotherus odoratus | reverse complement strand
AAACAATTCGTACAGTTTTTCAAACTAATTAACAGCTTTTGTTTAAAAAGAAAAACACAATAACAGAGCTTTCCATTAAACATTTTTTTTATTGAAAAAAACAAAACAAAAAAAAACAAAACAAAAACTGTACACCCCCCCAACTGACCCACTCAGCCCAGTCTCTCCCCCCAAAACCTCCTTCCCTCCCACCCACCCCCCAAATGACCCACCCAGCCAGGTCTCTCCCCCCCAAACCTCCTTTCCTCCAACCCCCCCCCCCAACTGACCCACCCAGCCTGGTCTCTCCCCCCCCCCAAACCTCCTTTCCTCCAACCCCCCCCAACTGACCCACCCAGCCTGGTCTCTCCCCCCCAAACCTCCTTTCCTCCCACCCCCCCAACTGACCCACCCAGCCTGGTCTCTCCCCCCCCCCAAACCTCCTTTCCTCCAACCCCCCCCAACTGACCCACCCAGCCTGGTCTCTCCCCCCCCAAACCTCCTTTCCTCCCACCCCCCCCAACTGACCCACCCAGCCAGGTCTCTCCCCCCCCCCCCAAACCTCCTTTCCTCCCACCCCCCCCAACTGACCCACCCAGCCAGGTCTCTCCCCCCCCCCAAACCTCCTTTCCTCCAACCCCCCCCCCCAACTGACCCACCCAGCCTGGTCTCTCCCCCCCAAACCTCCTTTCCTCCAACCCCCCCCAACTGACCCACCCAGCCTGGTCTCTCCCCCCCAAACCTCCTTTCCTCCAAACCCCCCCCCCAACTGACCCACCCAGCCAGGTCTCTCCCCCCCAAACCTCCTTTCCTCCAACCCCCCCCCCCCCCAACTGACCCACCCAGCCTGGTCTCTCCCCCCCAAACCTCCTTTCCTCCCACCCCCCCAACTGACCCACCCAGCCAGGTCTCTCCCCCCCACACCGCTCCCCCACACCTCTCCCCCACACCGCTTACCCCCGCTCCCAGCCCAGCCTTCCCCCGGCGCTTACTTGTTCGCTGGGTCACGCTGCTATGACCCGACTCCAGCGAGGCCCCTGCCCCAGTCGCTCCTGTGACGTCCGTGTGTCAGGTGATAGAGCGGGGGGCGTGGCTTCAGTGTTCTCTGGGGAGGATTCTCCCCAGAGAACTGTGGGAGATGTAGTCTGCGGGAGCCGACGCCGTGACTACAGTGTATGACTGTAGTCACAGCGTGCCCACAGAGACGGCTCGGCGTGCCAGCAGCGGCACGCGTGCCACGGGTTCGCCATCACTGACCTAGGAGGTGGTGGTGGGTGGACATTTTACCTATGATCTGGGAGGAAATTCCTTCCTCCCCCCCCCCCCCCCCCCCCCCCCCCCCACATGGTGATCAGTTAGACCCTGAATGTATGAGCAAGAACTACGGTAGTCATCCAGGCACCTGAGAGAAGAGAATGCTCTGTGCCACCTCCGAGCCCTGGCCTGTACCATCCAGTGTCCCATCTCCAGCTGTGGCCATCCCTGATGCTTCAGAGGAAGGAGATTTAAAACAAACAAAACCCTTCCAGAATACATTTGAGTTGTGGGGACGGAGGAGGGCGGGGGGCACTTGATCCTTGCAGGTGGCAGGCTGCAGTGCTGAAGCATGAGCTTTAGGAAGATAAGACGAACTAGAAGTGAGCCCCCATGCTGTTGAGCCTTGTTCCCTCCCATCACAAGCAACGTGGTCATACAAGTGTACTCATAAATTTTGTTCAGCTCTCTTAAAACTAAATAAGTTGTTTGCTCCTACAATTTCCTTGGTTTGAACAGGAGCAGAAATGGGCCATTGTAATCCAATTAGTATTTGAAAGCCTGTGACAGAGTGACAATCTTGGAATTTTGCCTGGGTGTTTATAGTGACCTGTTTGGGGGTGTGGGTTGCATTGGAGAGTTTGTTGTCTAGGTGGCAAATCAACCTTTGAAGAATTGAGACTCTTAGAGGTAGCAGTGTTAGTCTGGACTAGCAGAGGTAACAGAGTCCTGTGGCACCTTAAAGACTAACTAAAGTATTGAAGCATAAGCTTTCCTGGGCTAATACCCACTTCGTCGGATGCAAGCAGTGGAAGTGTCCAGGGGCAGGTATAGAGAAGTAGGCAAGAACCAGGTAGGAGATGACTAGGTTAGTCCAATCAGGCTGAACCAGCTTGTTATCTCAAATCAGGAAGGGTGAGGTATTCCTCTAGCAGCTGAATTGGAGGTGTGAACTTGGAGAGAGGAGAAGCTGTTTTTGTAATTAGCAAGCCATTCAAAATCTTTGTTCAATCCCAGATTGATTGTGTCAAATTTTCACAGGGGAGACCACATTTCACAGTCCATGATGTATTTTTTCCCAGCCAAGAATTTGGTAGGACCCTACATATAAAATTATACAAGTCTGACTGCTTAGGAGGCTTTGCCATGCACTTAATTGTTAGACTAATATTGAAATATTAATTGTATAAAATCTGTTTACAAGCTTCTCATTTCATTCTTACAGCTGTTGTTGGCCTGCTGTACCCCTGTATTGACAGCCATCTTGGAGAACCACACAAATTCAAGAGAGAATGGGCCAGTGTAATGCGATGTATAGCCGTTTTTGTTGGTATTAACCATGCAAGTGCTGTATCCTTGAACTAGTTTACCTTTTTGCATGTTTATTTAAATGTTGATTATAATGAACCACAATAGCAGGTTTGTCTTAAGAGTTTTTCTTCCCATTCATGCTTGAGTGATTTACACAGGTAAGACTTAATGCTAATAGAAGAGACCTGGTCATAGCTTAAACAGTTGGAAAATAGATACTTCTTAGTACAATATGTATTTGTAAAATGGATCATATGCTCATCTGTCAATTTAATTAGACTTCATGCCAACTGAACTGAAACAACAGTTAAACTTAAAAATATGACCTTTTTTTACTACTAAAATGGTCAATAAAGATGAGTTTCTCACCCATGCAAGCAGCAGTTTCAGAAGTTACTAGTAGTCACTATCCTGGATAGATGCTTATTTTACTGAAATACTTGCAGGAAACTTAAATCCACAGAAAGGAGGGAAAGTCGTGGTTTTATAAGCCAAAACTTTAAAATTTGGGATTCCTTAATCTTTGGGTATTTGGTATGAGCAACCTTGGCCTGATCTTCATGGCTAAGTGCTCACAACTCTGTCAGTAGGCGCTCTGAAAACAAGCTCCAAAATCTCTCTCATTGGGTATCCAGAAGCAGTGATCATTCTTACTGTCAGCTTCCATTTCTTGATGTCTATATCAGGTATTAGTTTTGTCTAAAACCTCTTTCTGTGGCTAAAATCTTTAAGGAATTGTCCTTAACTTTCTTATCAGAAACTGGATTTTGCAAATAATGTTCAGCTCTCCTTGACTCTAGCAGCCTTGTCATTGGGCCTTTGGTGGACATTTGATCGTTCAAGAAGTGGTCTTGGTCTTGGAATTACAATAGCCTTTCTAGCCACGCTAATCACTCAATTTCTAGTATATAATGGTGTTTATCAGTAAGTATACGCATTTGAAACTTGGCACTTAAACTCACCTGACTTCTAGATAATTTACATTTTTGTAAAATATGAATTACAATAACTTCAAATATAAAGCAAAATCTTGAACTTTGAAACCTAAAGAATATAAACAAATGTATAAAGGGGGTAGCTCAGTGGTTTGAACATTGGCTTGCTAAACCCAAGGTTGTGAGCTCAATCCTTGAGGGGGCCATTTAGGGATATGGAGCAAAAATCTGTTGGATGATTTAATTGGGCAGGGGGTTGGATTAGATCTCCTGAGGTCCCTTCAAACCCTGATATTCTGTGATTCTAAATTTAATGCCCTATGCCTAAAACAAAGGCAAGGCCAACCAAATTGGGACATGAGACAGCGGCATTGCAGCATGCTGCCATTGATTGTGAGCTCTTGGAGAAAATTGTAGTAAAAATAAGCTGACCCTTGGTGAAATGACAAGTCCTCTTCCCTGCCCTTGCCTTGTTGACTCTGAAGTGCCATTGACTGGCTCCAAAGGGAGAGGCTTTCTAACCTTCTTTGGCTGGAAGCTGGCCTTAACCCAGTGTAGGGCTTTAAGAAAGATGAGGATTATTTCTTCCTCTTACTATTGTGTTTTTGTTTGTTTGTGGGTGGGGGGGGGGGGAATTCCTGGCATTACTATTATGCTTCTACGTAATGGAGATGTAATGTGTCTCTTTTTTCTAATGACTAATTTTTGTTTACTTTAGGTATACCTCGCCGGACTTTCTTTACATCCGTTCTTGGCTACCATGTATATTTTTCTCAGGAGGTGTGACTGTAGGAAACATAGGAAGACAACTGGCTATGGTAACTGTTGTATAATTAGCATCTGAGTATTCAAAAGGGAAGCATCCTTTATAGATGTTTGTCCATGGAGACTGTGCCAGTGAGGACATGATTCATGAACTGACTAGTAAGCCTTAAAACTTCCTCTCAAGGACTAAAATTTGAGCATAGGAATCTGGCATGTCGTCACTGGGATGGAGTTCATTAGCACTGGGCTTTCTCCTAATCTGAGCTCTTCCAGTGGCAATTTGAATCGTACTGGGTGTCGTAGGCCTAATCAGAATCTTAATATTGTGAAGTGCAGGACCATAGGAGAGATTCTGATGCCCCTTCCCTGACTGTCTTAACACTTAGACTAGAAGTTGCAGGGAGGGTAGAAGGTAGACAGATATTGGGGAGGGAAACCTACTTGTTTAAAATCCAGTTTGTTCATAAAAATGTTGCCCTGTATATAGTTTTATCTTTCTTCATCCTATTATGAAAGTACATGGTTTCTTTCTCCTCGCAAACATGTAGTTCAGGGCCTACTCCTGCATAACTGTAATTTCACACATCAGGGGATTGTACGTGCTGGATAATAGCCTCGTATACTGGTTCTTAAATAGAGTAGAAACTTGCTTTCTTTACAGCACTGTTTAACAGTTAAGACATTTTCTCTTGCCTATGGCTTGCACATCAGCTTAAAACCTGCTTGTCAAATGTGGTGTGACATTGATGGATAGTCATAATTAATACTGCATTGATTTGACCTCTGTCTTCAATTCTCTGATTCTGAAAAGCCTCCTCCACTTGACTCTCTGCTACCCCGCAATGTTGATGTGATTGAGGTGTATAACCTCTCCCAAAAGAAGGGCACAGTGGCTTTCAAGTACTTGAAATGTCAGGCTCAATGTTCAAGATTTTAGTAAAGGGGAAGCTGTTGAATGGCATGTGTGTACTAAAAGTAGGTGCAGGTCTAGTGTATGTAGCTTGTGTAACACAACAGGCCTCTTATCTCATCCCTTCTACCCTAGCTCTCCTCAAGTCAGTGCTGGAAAACTATTGTCCTGCTGGTGTGATAGGGTCATAGTTCAATGTACCTTGTAGTGTGCTTTGCTACTGAGGTGTTGAACTTGACTGACCTATCAGTGCCTTTGGGACAGTAGGTTTCAACACTGGTTTGTGGAAAAGCCAAGTTAGGGAGATTGTTTGACCCCTTCTCTCCAATCAATTTCTTCAGTGTACAAATGGCCATAGGGTCTGTAACTGAACTAATGAGGGAGTCTTGCAGAAAAGAGGAAGAAAGCATAGTGGAGGTCACTTCCCTTTAGAATTTTGGGGCAAATTTTTGAGGCTACTTGCTTATGACACCTGATCCCAAGTCCCAGGGCTATGTTCATGCCCTCAAACTTTTCAGTCCATATCAAAGTTTACATGAATGTACTTTTTAATGTGCAAGACTATTAATACAATTTTAAAATCCTGTAACAATGTAATCTGTCTCTGCATATATTTTAGTTAGGGTAAGATGATGATGCTGAACACAACTCAGATGGATAAGAAATGAGCATTTCTAAAGGAGCGTATTTGATAATGGTTCTTTAGAGTAATAAGAAATCTAAAGCCCAAACAGAGAGGTGTCTCCAGTCTTTCCCTGCTTTAAGTGCTTTAATGAAGGCTATTACAGATATTGCTAGTGTGTTTTTCATGCTGCATTGTGCAGCATCATTATTTAACAGCTGTGATAAAGGAAGTTAGTTGCCTTTGTCCAGACTTGGGGTGGGGTCAGATCAGTCTGCAGATATGATTAGGTGAGTCTCCCTTCACACTGGTAATGCTACTTAATTGGCAATGCCGACTAATTACAGAATCATGGGGGTTGTCTGGAAGACTTCCAGTATTAGTTCTAGAAAGAAAGGACAAAACTTGAATAGCAGAGGTAACAAAGTCCTGTGGCACCTTAAAGACTAACTATAAAGTTTTGAAGCATAAGCTTTCGTGGGCTAATACCCACTTTGTCGGATGCAAGCAGTGGATCCGACGAAGTGGGTATTAGCCAACGAAAGCTTATGCTTCAAAACTTTATAGTTAGTCTTTAAGGTGCCACAGGACTTTGTTACCTCTGCTATTCCAGACTAACACGGCTACCTTTCTGTTACAAATAAGAATCCCTAATTGCTATCTCATTACCAGAGCTGGTAATTTTTCACTGGAATGACTCTGGAAAACACTGTTTTTACAAAATGGAAGCTTTCTGCTTGAAAACTTCAATTTTTCCTAAAAAATCTTTTTTCCCCCTCCATTGGTGAAAAAATAAAATGATAGCTGTCTACCTGGGAAGCATTTGTCAATTTCACTCTCTCCCTGCAGGAAGGAAGTGAAATTGAACAGTAGCCTTCTATGCAGGCAGCAAGCTGAAAACTCCATTGTAGTTTTCCAAAAGTAGAATTTTTATGGAAATTCCTTCCTTTGAAAATGTTGCTTTTTCCCCCTTTTTTTAAAAAAACTTTTTGATAAAATGTGAAACTTTTTATGGGAAGGGATTTCCATTTCCAGCCAGCTCTTATTACAATTTTGAGTAATCCATTATCACTAAAAGTTGTCATAAGAAAATACAAGTGGATAAACTGAAAATGGAATCATGTAACCTATTCCACTAGATCTTTTCTGATGCTTCTTGGATGATATCAATCTTCTGCTGATCCTGTGTGGATCACTGGACACTTAACAGACTTGTAAACAAGGATGGGAGACTGTTCAGATTTAAACTATAATATTGTACAAAGTGATATTACTTTGTAACAGTGTTCTCTAGGCTTTATCCAGGCAGTGAGCCAGTTGAAAGCTCTTGAAATCCTACAAATAGTTGTGGTAGATGCTTTTTGGCACTGATTAAAACAGAAAGCTGCACACTTGCAGTTCTTTCAGAGGAAGAAAAGTTGCTTTGTTTGCCATTTCTCAACCCTTGTGGTCTGAAAAAATGTGACCTTCATAAATGTGGCTTTGGATATAAGCTGCAGTTTGACCTACTGAGGAGGTGTACAACCCATGTGACCATCTACTGCCATGCACATTGACACTATAAGGCTTCTTCTCCACTAACCAGAAATCCATTTGCATGCCTTACAGCATTCTTAGAATCTTGTGTAAACACTTGCTCTTAGAATTTTAAAATAATTGGACTAGGCACAGGTGTAAGGGAGTTTAAAAATGTATCGTTCTCTGTTCATGTCCTGAACCAAGGAGAATTGAAAGTGAGGGCATGATTCTCTGCTGCATTGTACCTTCATCTGGTCACTTATAAAGCAGAGTGTGTGTGAAATTCTACCAAATTTGAAAGGTAGCTTTTTATACCCACTTTGCTTGCATATAACTGACTAGACAAGGTGCATGGCAATGGTAGAGAATCAAGCCCAAGGCAGGTAAGTGTTCACTGGTCTTGAGGTCAGAACTGTACCTTTCTACACTTCCTGATTACTCTCTCTAACTCAGGTGGGCAAACTGTGGCCCATGGGACCATCCTGCCCGGCCCTTGAGCACTCCGTTTGGGAGGCTAGCCCCTGGCCCCTCCCCTGCTGTCCCCTGTCCTCTCTTCCCCCGCAGCCTCTGCTCACTGTGCTGCCAGTGCTCTAGCCTGCCACTCCTGCCAGGAAGCATGGTGGCATGGCTGAGCTCCTGCCACTCTGAGCAGCATGGTAAGGGGGTAAGGGGTGGGGGAGTTGAATAAGGGGCAAAGGGTCCTGGGGTGGGGGGGGGAGGCAGTTAGGGGCAGGGGTGTGGATAGGGTTTGAGGCAGACAGGGAGTGGGGGAGGTTGGATAGGGGTGGTCATGGGACAAGGAAGTGGGGTGGGGAGGCTGAGGGTTGGGGATTCTGAGGGGGCAGGTGGGAGGTAGGAGGGGATGGATGGGAGCAGGGGATGGCTGTTTGGGGAGGCACAACCTTCCCTACCTAGCCCTCCATACAGTTTCACAACCCTGATGTGGAGCTTCGGCCAAAAAGTTTTCCCACATCTGCTCTAACTTGTAGACTAGTGTCTTCTCTTCCCTCCTCTCTCTCGTGTGTGTGTAATATATCTCCACATTATATTATAGCTCCACATTATATTATCTATATATATATAAAAGTCAAATGGTGTGTGCGTGCGTGTATGTACGTTCCCTTACTCCTTCCACACCGTTTGAGCTAGAGACTTGAAATCTGGTACAGTTATATAGGCTTTAGGGTCCTAATCAGGGTAAGAATTGAAAATTTTTCAAATCTCACCTCTGACGCCCCCTGGGGTGAAATTCTTTAAAGCCCATTCACATCAGCTGGGGAGCAGGTTAACACCTGCTGTTCTCTGTGACATAGTTATGATGTAATAATACCCTACTCCTATGGCCCCCCCACTCACTCAGCTCTCTTCCCCCCGCCCCCCCTCAGGTAAGAATAGAAATTTTTTAAAATCCGCCCCCCCAACGCGCGCCCCCCCCCCCTCGCTCAGCTCTCTCTCCTCCTCCCCCCCTCCGACGGACCCGAGCAACACCGGGTATTTTTGCTAGTATATAATATGGTCAGGTGAAGAACATAAAGCTGGAGCTACCTCACAGTATCTGATTACTGGACTTCAGAAGATTTAACATGTTTTAAACCTATTTAGTGTTATAATTAAATGTGGTGACAGCCTGGTAGCAGGTGAAGCACCTTAGACTGAGGCTACAGCCACCCCTGATTTCTTTACTAGGCAATAACATGGCTTCCTAAGAGAAGCTGCCACCAGCCCTGCCATTTCTGGAGCTAGTTGCGTAACCAAAGTTGGAGGGCAAAGGTGCTTTTTTTTTTTTTTTAATTTATTTATTCCTACCATGTTTATACACTGAAGGAACTATGGGAAATAAAAATGCACACTATATGTATTGTATTTTCTTGGTACCTATGGGGTGTCTAGATAGTTTAAAAAAAAATCTAGGATGCTACACAACAAAAAGTGGTATGTCTTAATCATAATCTGCATCATCTATGCTTTTTAACCTACAACTGAAGACTGGGTGTGAACTCCAGGCCCTATTGCAGTCTATGATAAGTTTCCCTCTCTGGTTCATCCTCTATTGGTTGTGGGAAAATAAACATTACTGTAGAACTGTATGTGGTGAATTATTCACTTTTTTAAAATAAATTTGTATGAGTAGATACCTTTCACAGTCTGACAGTTTGTGACTATGGAAAGCCCACACAAGTCCCCATCCTGAGGTTTGGTTGTATTGACACAAATTAACAGTAAGCTCAAAGTTCATCTTAAACATCTTCTTGGGCTTGGCTGCTACTAAGGTGGCTCTTGCTAGACTACTCACTTCACACCCGAAGTTAACTCTAGAGATTCTCTGACCACCTTTTATGTGGGGTTGGGGTAATGGAACCATCAAGAGTCAGAAGAACTCCAGTATGTTTACTGCCCACTAACAATGTGTATGGTTTCAGTCAAACACAGATTATTTATCATAAGCCCTTTTTAAAGAATAATAACCTACTGCAGAGCATGTCACCCTATATAGCAATAACTTGACTGATGTGGTTTATGACACTAAAGGGTGGCTATGTTGCATAATAAACATATCCTAGTGTTGCTTTTATTGCGAAACTTCACATTCTTTCTCCCTTTTGTCTTTGAAAGTCTTGTTGGCCAGGGCATGCAATTCTGGCTTTCTTTTTGTTCAGCACGCACACTGTCTCTCTGTTCTGTGGTTACCTTGCAGCAGTAACCTGTGACCACATGACTGAAGTTTCATTATGTAGTTGCCTCTTAATAGGGCTTTCGGCCATAGACACCTGTCCCTGTTTATTGGAAAAAATTGTACTTTTGCTCTCTATTTTGAGCACTAGTGGTTATACATCAGCCACTTTTGACAACAGTATCTGTTAACTCCCTAAACTAGTGTAGGCCCTGGTTATGCGAGTGAACACCTACCTGAGTCTGACCTTGAGAAGCAGTTGTTACCAGCCTTACAGAGAACCTACCATTGCATCTTAATGTGGCAGGTAGCTGGGCAGTGCTAAAGTCTAGCCTGTGGAACCATTCCACTTCATATCCCTCACTTAAAACAAACACCCTTCTAGAACAAATTCATCCCTACCATAAGCAAGTGCAATGGGAATTTCACTTAATTTAGTCAGGGCTGAATATGGACCCCCCACCCCACCCCCAAAGATGTGGGTTCATGCACATAGCTAGGCTGTTAAAACACATTCATTAATCATCCTCTGTTCACCTCCACTCACTTATTGAATCTATTCTTGCAGTATCTTGTCACTAACCAAGGTTGTGAGCTCTCCTAGGGTAGGGATTGTATCTTTATTTGTACAGCACCTAGCACAGCAGGGATCTTCTCTCCCAACAGAAGTTTCTCAATGCTAGTGTAACTTTGTATAGGAGACCTTCTTATATTTCCCCCTAAAAATAACTTTGTAGGGCCCTTGTCTCATTTGTTGCAGGAAGTTGGAAGGTGTGTGAAATAGGGAACTGCATGAGGATTAAGATTTCTTAATGTCCCCATAGAGAATTGGTTTCTATTTCGGTATATTCCACAGAGTTTGTAATGCTAAACAAGTCACTTAAACCAAACTTCTCATAGATAGCTACTCTAAACTGGGCACCCAGAAAAAAGAAAACACCTGGGGCCTGTTTTGCAGAAGTGCTAAGTGCTCACAGCTTCAAGACAAGTGGAGCTGTGTTTTGAACATATCCGGTGTTATAAAATGCTAAATACTATGGGAAATTGTCAGGTTGGAACCTAAATTACCTGATATTTTTTATCAATGTAATCCTTAATCTCTGCCTCAGTTTCCCATCTATAAACTGGGGATACAACTCCCTCACGTCATGGGGTGCTGTAAAGATAAATTTATTAATGTTTGTGATGCACTTAGATGAACACTAAAAAAAAAAGTCTGTGAGGAAATTTGACAGGTTTAAGATTAGCAGCCATGTTCGTCTGTATCCGTAGATAAAATGAGAAACTGAGGAACTGGAATTAATTTTCAAATGGGACACTATAAACCAAGGGCTAAATAGAACTTGTGAATGGTTCTCTCATTACCCTAATTGACTACATTTCCCAAGTTAATTTACCTTCAATAGTTATCTCCTGTCAGACACAGAGATCCATTTCAAAAGGTATTTTTTTTCCTCCTGTTGATAATGGCCCATCTAAATTAAAGAGCCTCTTAAAATTGGTATGCTAATGTACAACCTTTTTTTGCTTTCTGTGTATATAAATACATCTTACTTCCGTTCCATTCTATGCATCTGATGAAGGGGGCTATAGCCTACGAAAGCTTATGCTGAAATAAACTGGTTAGTCTCTAAGGTGCTACAAGTCTTCCTCATCTTATTTGAGGAAATGGGTATTCCTTAAAGGGCTTGGATCATGTTCAGTAATTAAGGCCTGGGGTCACACATTGAGTGATGAAAATAAAAAGAAATATTGAATCACTGTCTGCTAAGTGAGCACTGTCTGTCTTGTGCACTGAATGAAGCAGATTCTGATGGGGAAAAAATGTGATCTTACAAAGACTATTATAATGAATACACACAAGGGAAAACTTAATTTTGGCACTTCCTAATTTGAGCGTTTTACTTTGCAATATTAACATAAAATTACACACAAAAAACAATGTGCTGTACAACACTTCTGACTATTGTAGATTAAATCACTAGTGCTGTGAGATCACTCAGTCTCTGCTAATAGAAGCCCCTTAAAGTATTCTAACTGAAGCATAATCCTTTTACTCTTGACACTGTTAATATACAGTAGACTCTCGATTATCCAGGATGATAGGAAAAAATTAATCCTTGTTAATAAAATCCTGGATAATCACTATCCAGAGGAAATATGGGGTGGGAGGGTGGGGGGTTGGTTCACCAGCCACCCTTCGTCGGGGGGAGGGGAGTGTTGGTTCACTGGCTGTCCTGTGCCCTGGTGGGTTTTTTTTGTGTGTGTGCTTGGGGCGGCAACAAAGCCAGAGCCAGCCCTGTGCGTTATGCATATTTTTTTGACCTCCTGCTTAATCCACATTCTGGTTAACCCAATCCTGGATAATCGAGAGTCTACTGTATACATTTAATTTGGCCCTAAAGAGGAAGACTGACTGACTAGGTTATAAACAATTGGAAACCCAACCTTGGTTTCTCACTGACATTCTATATGCACCTTTGTCTCTCTATTTCAAACTGCCTAGGTTTTAATCTTCCTGGATTACTGTCTGGAAATACTGTACTTTGCACTCTGAGAGAACAATGACCTTGAGGACTCTTACTAAAATAATAGGGGACCACACTAATAACCCTTTGGTCACATCTTCTGGAGATTTGTGTCACAAGCTCTGTTCCTTGCCATTCCAAAACTTCCATAGATTGCACTGTGCTGGGTGGGCAAGCAGTACAACAATAGTGCCCTGTAGTGTATGGAATCAGTTTGCAGCTTAACTGCATCAGCAGATAGTCAATTTTAGACATGAATGCCCAATTAATCCTTTGAAGACAAACCAGTTGTGAAGTGCAAGCCATGTCAAAACATCCAAGGATTTCTCCATCTTTATACAAAGACTTGCCCTGAAAACTCCATTGTTTCCTAGTACAAATATTCCCCTAGATAGCTTGGTTATGTACAGTTGTTTCATAACCCATTTCAATATAGTTAACATTTGGACGTTACCCCAGAGCATAGATTCTAAGGATAAACTTATTAGAGAATGTTAAATAATGTTTCCCTGCAATTGTGAGATTTACTGCAAGATACCACCTGACTATGCCAGGAGTTGTGTTCTTCCTTGACAGAAAGTTATGTTTCAAGCCAAAGTTGGAACACAGTAAGCTGCCTTAAAGAAAGCATTGGAGAGAGTTTACAACAATGGGAGCGAGTGTCAGAACACTACAATGTTAAAACAGAAATCAATAAATCAGTTTTGACAATGAGCAATTGACATAGAGAGCTATTGACAGAATAGTGAGATTCATAAAAATGAACACAACTGGGAGCTAAGGTAGATTTGGTGTATTCTATTAGTCTTTAATAGCAAATCAGTTCTACCCAATTCCCTATATGGATAGTTCTGTTGTCAGTAGTTCTGTAGATTGGAATATGTGGTCTAAATTCCAGAAAACACTGTTGAAGTCGATGGAATTTAAGGGTAGATACATGCTTAAAGTTAAAGCAAAAGAGTTTTCCTGAATTAAAGATGGATGTACTTCTCCCAAATTGGGGTCTGTATAACTAGCTATAATGCTGTATTAAAACTGATCAGTTCATTAAACGGGACTATTCTCTGATCAAAGTTCTGAAGTATTAACAATCTACTCAACAATTGTTTTGAGAGTTTATTCTAAATGCTACTTATACTTATATTTGTAAGAATTAATATGTAGCACTTACAATTTAGGTTTCTGGATGAAAACTTGCTGTACACGGGGGAAAATATCCTTCCCATTTTCCAATGGGAGAAATTAAGACAGAGACGTGCCTTGTCCAAGGTCACACACAGTACATCAGTAGCAGAGCTCAGATTAGAACCAGTTTTCTAACTCCCAGGCCAGTAACATATATAAAGGTCCAGATTTATTCAAGTTATTCCAATTTCTAAAAATACTGGAAACCTTTAGTACAGTAATGTGTACCTCACTAGATAATATAAGCCACACAACAAGAAAATGCAGTATTGTGTACTGTATTAATCACTTCTTCTTTTTTAACCACAGGGTATTCCTGAGAAACCACATACTGATTAGATCCTTGGACCAAAAGATGTGGTGCCAGTATGAAAAAATTAAGAAGATGTGTTCTTGTTTTTGACTGAGGATTATTTTTTCTAAATCTCTATGGGCTCACTGCACAAATGACTTGTGAAAAATATTAATCCATTTTGGAATAGCCAAGTGAAATTAACTGCTTATCTTGAAATCTTACCTTGATTTACTTCATAAGCATTTGTGCCTGGCTGTTCTCTGGAAGAATTTAACATCAAGTTACATACAGCAGTTCTGGCTAGGTGGCAGTTTTCCAATTACTAGATTCCAATTTCAGTTATTGAAGCAGCTGCCATATTTCAAAGCCTTGAAACTAAAATTTAATTACAAGCTCTTGTATCAGTGCCCAAAGGAAGTAGATTGATGGTGCTTAAAAAAGGTGAAGTATGGTTTAATAGGAATAGTATTTATCCAAATCTTCTTTTAAAAAGGGTTGTTTAAAAATAAGTGATCTAAATTTAAAGCATTAATGCAATGCTTTGAATTGTATGAAGGAATCATGCCCGTATTTGTAATGCTGCATTGCATTTTTGAGGTAACTTCGTATAGAACCTATAAATCACTTCGGAACAATAGGTGATCACTGTAGACAATCTTGTTAAAAGCAAACTGCATGAAACAGCTAAAAGCCTCAATTTTGATAGTTTCATTACAGTTCATCTGTCTGTTTAATACTTCTATCTGTATCTTGGCCAAAATCTGGCCCCAGTTCAATAAGGTTCTTTAAGTATGGGAGCATGCTTGTTTAAAGTTGGGTATATACCTTAGTATTTTACCAAACCTGGGCCTCAGATATGCTGAGCACCTGCAATCCCAGTGCTACTAGTGGGAATTGCAGGTGCTCAGAATTTGACCCCCATCTTCCATTAAAGTTAATTAAAATACTTGTATTTAATTGGGAGTTGAATCAGGCTCTATAAAGAGCAGATTCTGCACCTAGTCCTGCTTCCACTTTAGTCAGTAAGAGTTTTGACTGAATTCTATGGAAGCAGGAGCAGACCAGGATTGTCACTTACTATTTAATAAATGAAGCATAGTTATTAGATTACTTCTCAGTTCAATTTTTGGAGCGATCACCACTTTATTTTTTCACAACCCTTTAAAACTTGCAATCTGTGATTGCCTTGTAAAAAAAAATAGTGCTTATGTCACTACATTGAACATTTGGTGTTTCTAAATAGTTCTAGTGAGCACAATGTATACATTTAATAGCTTAGACCACAGTAAACTTAAATAGCAAGTGTTAGGTCTTAAAATTAAAGTGCAATGTACAGTAAAATCTGAGCCTTGTATTCTCTTCAATATTCATTGTTTCTTATGAGATATTAAAGAGAAGAGTTCTGAATTCATTTCAGTGCTGCATGGAGGAAAAATTCAGCAATAATTTAACTAGCAAAGTTAGCTTATTGTTGTCCCTTCATTGAACCCAAACTTTAAGAAATACTCCAGTTTTGTGGTTATGATGTACCTGTACACTTTTATGAATTTTCCTTTTGTATTATGCAATTTTTGTTCATTTCCAATCTTATGTAGCTTCAGATCTAGCCTGTGACATCTGTTTAGAGGCTTAGCCATCAGCAAAAGAGACATTGAGACTAAATAACAGTGTTTGTAATTTTATTTCCTTTTTGAGGGAAATATTAACAGTTTGGTGCAGACTTGAAAATCCTGAATTTGAAGGAAAGAGAGTAAACAAAAGTAAAATTGCCTTCAGTTTGAAGACTAGCACAAAGGCTATCTTAAACTGAGCCCAATTCTGATCTTGTAAATCAGTAACTCCATTTGCTTCAATGAAATATCACGGGTATAAGGGCCTTCTACTGCAAACATTTAGGATGGGAATAACTATAGATATGGATAGTCAAATTAAGCATAATAGGACTATGGAGAAACTTGCGTGCATATGTGCTTGCAAGATCAAGGCCTGAGATCAGGATTGAGCTAATTCATTCAATAAAATGGCTGACCGTGCAAGTTGGAGAAACCTGTTAAGCTGAAATTAATGTTGTGACCAATGTCAATGCCTAAATAACCAGATGTGATTTAAGGGCACAATGGGCTGTAAATATATTTGACAAGACAGCAGTAAGTATTTAAGGTGTATTTTTAAAGCACCAACTAAATATGTATGTGTTAGAAATAATGCAGCCAAAAATGTAAGTCAAAAGTTCAGTTTTGCCAATACTTCTAAGTATATTAACCAAAGTGATCAGTTGTGGGAGAGAAATTTGCACTATTCAGGATTTGAACACTTAAATTCTCATTCTTACTGATAAGTTTTCAGCAGTGTGCTTTGTTTTACCTTTTTATTATTAAAGGTTTAAGACCAAGTGACTTAATCTTTGTGAATTTTCTTTAATAAAAAATTATTGAATGAGGCCAAACTTGATAGCCATTCATTCTGTTTGGCAGAAAGTATTGCATCTAACACACATCCTTTTAAAACTCAAATTAAGTGAAATTTTGAGGCAACTGTCCTTTAAAAATAAAATAAACCATGGTTTACAACTCACTGTGATTGAAGATGGTAAGAGTTTTTTGGGGAGGGTGGGAGACAAAAACCTTTTCCTGTCTTACACAGTGTGGTACATCTTTCCACTCTCCTTGGCAGACCAGCATATGTTGCTGGTGTGTGATTTCAATACCAGTGAGAGGATAAATCAGTGTGAGGATAGTGTGTCTCATTGCCTTCCAAGATGCTCTAATTCTTCGGCTAAAATCTTCAGACTTTCGGGGGGGGAGGGGGAATAAGTGTACAATTTAAAATTTTCTCCCCAGTACAAAGGTAAGGGAGCTACTTGGTTACTGTGCAATAAGCAGTGTTCTCAAATTTGCCCTATAATGGAATCTCTTGCGAAGGTGTATGCCATATTTGGCATACATCACGGGCAAATTAATCTACAGTTAATTCAGCTGTATTGTTGCATCAACTGCATCATTTGCCTACTCAATAGGTGCTCCACCACAGCTGAGCAGTGCACCTAATTCTGAGAGAGGCACATTTCCTTATGGGAGACCTGAAGTTCTAAAATTGATAGTCCATGGTTGATTACATTTATAATGATTTAGAACAATATCCCCTCAAAAGGCAATGGGTACTACTAACCACAGTAGACTTACACCCAAATCACTTCCTGAAGTATACATACCTTTAAATCAATGACTGTTCTAACAAAGCTTGACAAATAGCTCATGATATATATATTTTTTAACTTAAATGTTGCCATGAACATGCTAAACTTACATTTTGGCAACCTTGCCTTGCATTTCATCAGTGATGCTTATGCTGATCTGGTGCAGCATGGTTATATACCACATCTAATCTCAAATTATTTTTTTAAATCCAAAACAATTGTCTCTGTTTTTGTACACTGTATAGTACAGTTCTGTCCAGGTCTAAGATGGGCATCTGTAATGCTACTACTATACAAATAAAACCAGATCAAAGAACAGTTCAGCTATAAAAAGATATAGCTGTTTGGAAAATGTCTTGTTAAAATGTTCATTAGATTATTACAGCCTAGAGCCTGATAATTTCCCCCATATTCTGTGGGCTAAGCAGATACTCTGGGTATAAAATCTCTAGGCGTTTATATGGAAACAAGCCTTTGCTGCCTTCTGAATGGGGATTAGGCTAGGAATGATATCCATTGTTCTTAGAGCCAACACTTGAGGAGCTTAGGGTGGAAAAATGAGACTTTTAGTGTATGTTACTGTTCTGTGGGGTAGTGATAACTGAAATAGGCTTGAGCCTAACAACATTCTATGCAAAATATGACAATATAAAAGAATCGTATCTTTAAAAATCTTACAAACATAGCTGTGACATATATTGCAACGGCATCCAGTATTCCTAGGGGAACATACTGTATTAAGTTTATATATCACCGTGGAGCAGGGATTGCGTGTATGACTGTTGAAATCCATGGGGAAGAATTATCACAGCTCCTCAATGAACTAAAATAGCAGGGGATGATTAAGGTGAATCACTTAGGTTTTAAACATCTCTACAGAGGTACCTCCCCAGAGACCCTTGCTTATACCAGTTCAAACTGGATTTTCCAGAGACTGATAGATTAAAGGACTTTTGGCATAAAAAGGCTGCAGTTAGACTTATTGAGGGCCTTCTTTCTGATTCAGCAAGCAGGACTTTCTGCTGAAGGGGGGTCCCAGCCCACGCAGAAGGGGTGGAAAGCCTTTGGCCTATTTGGGCTCCATAAGGCTAATGGGTGATTCCTAGCATAGTTTGTGTGTGTTTATTGTTTTCTCTGCTATGCTTTGAATTAAAGAATAAATGTGCTTGCTTAGAAAGAGCTGTGGTAACTTGTAAGTGCTGGCTGTACACTGTTCACAAAGAGAAAGCAAAGTGCAGGCACTGGCCTTTAGACGGACTAGCTTGTTGAGGATATTGCACTGGAAGGCAGGGAGCTGGGCCACTTTAAAACTCCAGTCAAAATATAGTGGGACAAAGGTCTCTGCCCTGAGACAGGTGATAGCTGGTGGATGCAGGTTCCAATACCCTTAAATTATGACAGCTGCATCTCAAACAAGTTCCTTTATTTCAGACACCTTTAACCCTGATTCCCCCAAGGCTGTCTCCCTGACAGATTCAATGGGCCTATGTTTCTACATTACCCAACTCACAGGCTTCAGTTTCTTTCCAAGCCTTCCTAAATTGAAAGCCACCTCCACATCTCAACATAGGTGAGATGCTGCTACTGCTCCTGAGTTCTCAAATGGGAAGCACAGATGATAATAGGAGGGTTTTGTAACTCAGTCCTCATGAGGCTCACTAATATCCCTTCTATAGAAGAGCTCTGCAATAATTTTTAAAGGGGATCAGCCAGTGCTGCTTATAGTTACACTGTAAGGTGATCTCCATATCCACAGACTTGCCTTTAATTTTCCTCCCTTCTCCCCACCCCATGTGGGAAGGTCATACAGCCTGTAAGATCTGGGGTTTTCTGATATGGAATGGAAAAGGTTGGGGTCCGTTTTTGTCTTAAAGGACCAGTGCAGGTTAATCCACAATAAAATTGATGGTGTTAGACAGGGAAGTGTCTATAAAACTTTAATGGAAAAATTCAACCTTAAGGAGAAGTGGAATGACTTATCCTCTGAATGAGTCAGCAGGAACTATCTACTGACTATGCTACATAGTCTTTCGTTATAACCCTGGGAATCTGTAGGTGTTAAATTAGCCACAGGTGGTTCCTTTACCATTCCCTGAATGCATTAAGAACACACTGAGATGAATAATTAAATTGAAATCCTCAGTTGTGCCTCACTGCATATGAATATATTAATCCAGCAGCTCATGAAAATGAGGCTTACTGTATATTATACTACTTGAACAGAAAGAGAGTGTAGCACCCTCATGACAAAGATAAGAAAGGGCACCTCCTGCAAATGCCTCTGAGAGAAATTCGTACTACCACAGGTAGTCTGCATTGAAGTCAGTGGGACATTGGGGTTGTTCTGAGTAGGGGAGTATTAATGAATAAAGCTCTAGGCACTGGAAATGTTTGATATTGACAGAGAATAAGAGATGTTTTCTCATAAAAATATTCTTCAATCCCGCTGCCTTTGAATACCTCTGCAGTTAGGCAGATACTTTATCCACCTGTTGGCAAGATGCTAGTATGGCCACATTTGCAGATATAGAGCACTTTAAGTTAAACCAGCCTTCGGAGAGCACACTAGGGAAAGTGCTCCAATCTGTCCATACTGAGAGCTGAAAGCACACTGGCATGGCCACATTTGCAGCACTTGAAGCTGCATTGGGAGTGGTGCATTATGGGCAGCTATCCCAGCATTCAAGTGCTTTTCAAATGGGGGATGGTGAGGTAGGATGGGGGGGGGGAAGAGTGGGTTTTCGAGGTGCTGAGAGTGTGTCAGCATGTTGTCTTGTAAGTTCAGACCCCCCCCCCCCACTCACTCAAAGCAAACAGCTGTTTGTTTGTTTTTTCTCAGATCAGATAAACAGCCCACACTCTGAAACGGCCCCTGCCTCTCTCACACACTTGCTCAAGAGCAAACATTAGCGTTTTGTTTTTCCCTTAGACCAGAGAAGCAGCCGGCACTCCGAAACAGGACTTTGAAGGGCACTTCCTCCTCCCGAGTTCACAACAAAGACAAGAGAGGCCACTTCAGTTAAGGGGATTATGGGGCATTTCCAGAGGTCAATTAGAGCGTAGCAATGTTACTTCTTGTTTACACTGGAGCTGCAGCATCTCACCCAATATGTAACAGCTGTTATGCCTCTCGGGGAGGTGAGTACCAGGAGCACTCCAGCCAGGGAGTCAACGCACTATAAGAGTACGTCTTCACTACAGCAGTAGGTCGATTTCCCTTAAGTTGATTTTTTAAAGCAGACTGTATAGAGTTGATTTTGTGCGTCCCCACTAAGCACAGCAAGTCGGCAGTGTCTGTCCCCACAACTGTGGCAAGCGTCGACACAGGGAGTGTTGCACTGTGGGTAGATATCCCACTGTTCCGGGAGTCCCCAGCAGGCACCACCTTTCGGGGGGACCAGCCACCAGTCCGAGCAGCTCCGCTGCCCCCCCCCCGTACCCACCCGAGCAGGTCCGCGGCCCCCCATGCCCGCCCGAGCAGCCCCATGGACCCCCCGCCCACCCGAGCAGCTCCGCGGACCCCTGTGCCCACCCGAGCAGCTCCGCGGACCCCTGCTCGGGCGGGCGGGGGGAGCCAGCGTGGAGCTGCTCAGGCGGGCACAGGAGTCCACGGAGCTGCGCGGGCGGGGGGGGGAGCCGGCGCAGAGCTAGCTGCTCGGGCGGGCATGGGGGGGGCACGGGGCTGCTCAGGCGGGCACGGGGGGGCCGCGGAGCTGCTCAGACTGGTGGCTGGTCCCCTGGGGAGCAAACGGGCATTGTGGAAGGTCGGAGGCTAGCTGTCACATGCATCCTCACTAGTTCACAATCGACCCAGAGAGGTCGATTTCAGCGCTACTCCTCTCGTTAGGGAGGAGTACAGAAGTCGATTTTGAGGTCCCTTTAAATCGACTCAAATGGCATGCATGTGAGGACTGGTACATGTTTATATCGACTTAACGTCGCTAAAGTCGATGTTAAGCCGTAGTGGGGACCAGCCCTAGGTGTCTTGCCAGTGTGGATGGGGAGTAACGGAGAGCGCTCTGGGAGGTTTTATTGTGGTATAAAGTGCAAGTGTAGCCAAGCCCTTAGTTACACACATGGGAATGTGTGTGCCAAGTGAAACACACAGTTAGACTGTAAGCTCCTTGGGACAAGGACTTTGTTCCTGCTTTGTGTTTGTGTAGCACCTCACATAATGGGGTGCTGATCCATGAATGGGGCCTTTAGACACTACCACAATACAAATACTAACAGGAGTAATGAGAGATCCTTGATTTTCCCTAATTAGTATAGAAAAGGTATACTAACAAACTTTGTTCCTCAATTCCTCTCATACCTTACCTCCATGCAAAATTTAATGAAAACCAGACCTAATTTCCACGTTTGGATTTAATATTGATAAGAAGGAAGAAAACTAATTTTCTTATATTTTTAACCATCCTTCTTTATAAATAGGGTACCTGTTAGCAGGCTAGATGGATAGACATTATATTGATGCTGTATCACACTGTGTGTAAAGACACGGAAAATAAAGTTTTAGTGCTTGTAGCCACCAGGACACATGCTGGTTTCCTAGCTGGCAGGAAGTTTGGCCTATTAAGGAGATACAGATGTTAATCAGAAAAACTCAGGACTTGAGTATTTGGGTAGCTGTTTCTCTTTGAACTACCTACCCCACCCAAGACTCTCCTATCCTCTTATCTTTGATGGCTGTATTTGTGTTGCAGGTAAATTGGGGGGATGTGGTTTACAGACATGCTTTTTCCCCCTCCCACCTCCCTCATGTCTTTGTGGTACCCCCTCTTCCCACGTTCACTGCTTAGTATTCACTGGATTGTTTGGTGCATTGTCATGTAGTATTTGGTTTGAATAGTTCAAAGGGGGGAGGGATAGCTCAGTGGTTTGAGCATTGGCCTGCTAAACCCAGGGTTGTGAGTTCAATCCTTGAGGGGGCCATTTAGGGATCTGGGGCAAAAAATCTGTCAGGGGACAGTACTCAATCCTGCTAGTGTAGGCAGGCAGATCCTGCTAGTGTAGGCAGGGGACTGGACTCGATGACCTTCAAGGTCTTTCCAGTTCTAGGAGATTGGTATATCTCCATTTATATTATATTATGTTTATATTATATAAATGTCACCGGGATTTCATCAGACCTTTCACCCATCCTTAATACATGGTAATTTTGTACCGTGGTACATAAAGCAACCCTCGCTAACCTATATTTAGACTGAGATCCAAAAGAGATACAAATGGGATTCTGTATACAAGAAGGTTACCACACTGCAAATGAGTTCCATCCTGCCCCATCTACACAGTAAGTACAGCCTGTCTTATTGCCATTGTAGGAGTGCTTGATAGCTCTGCAGTTCTGAGTCACATAGATCCAGATCCTCAAAGGTATTTAGGAACCTAATTCCCATTGATTTGAGGCTGTGGGTCATAGTCCATATTTAGTCAAGATGTCTCAAACCAACTTCCAACCACACAGTGGACACCCTAGTCACTTCGTTGCTTGAAGTTACAGGATCTGATCTGGTAAACTCTTACTCACCCCCAGAGTCCTACTGAGTTTAATGGTCTAGTGGGCTGAGCAAAGACTTGCAGGTCTTGATCAACTTTTTAACTTCCAGGGATATGGTCAAAAGCACCTGCTATCTCTGAAGGACTAAAGTCCCCCGGGGTCAATCTGAAATATCAGGCCACCCTAGACACTAGTATCCAAAATGTCACATAGGTCAAAGTTCATTTTACATTTTTCCTTGGGGTTAGGCTTTTTCTGACTATTAGGTTACCTCTGACTAACCATTACCCCCCTCCTAACCACTGTCAACATTACCTAGTTGTAGCTAACCTAATCTGCCCCCTGTCCACACTGCACACTCCCCAGAGACAGATCTAAGCAACAGACCAAATAATCAGATGGTGCTGAGGCAGCAGAACATACCTATGGACCTGTCATTTCAATCCACATGCCTCCAGACACTCCTTCCATGGCAGAGGGGAAGGTGACAGAAAGACCCTATTTCCGGGGCTCCGTGGGGATGGGGAAAGAGCCAGCCTTGCTTCTCCTGCCTTTCTGGTCCATGTGATTCCTGCCCTGCAGCTAGAGCAGCTAGGATGGGAAAGGTGAGGAAAGATGGGAGTCTCCTATCTAGGCAGGGCCGGCGACAGGGGGGTGGCCCCCCGACTTTAGGGGGCCCCCGGTACACAGCTGTACCCGTTGTCGTCCCCCCTTGTCGCTGGAGAGCGGGGAAGGGGCGGGGAGGCGGCGCGGCTCTCCCCCGCACAAGCGAGCCTGGCCCCAGCAGGAGCTGTGAGCCCGGCCCGGCGGCAGCAGCGCTGGGGGGGAGGGGGGGAGAAAGGGCGGCTCACGCAGCTCTCGCTGCCCGGGGGAGGGGGGGGGGGAGCGCCGGCTGGGTTGGGCTGGGCTGGGCTGGGGGATGCCCCAGCCGCTGTCGGCTGGGCTGGGGGTGGGGGGCCGGCTGGGCTGGGGGGGGCCCATCCGCTGTCGGCTGGGCTGGGGGGGAGGGGAGCGCCGGCTGGGCTGGGCTGGGGGGGGCCCCAAACTATCAAAGTAGGGGACCCCAAATTTCTGTCGCCAGCCCTGTATCTAGGGCTCCATGTGGGTAGTGGTAGGATAAGGGAGTCAAGCCTCCATATCTAGCTAAACCACTAAATGGTATGTATATTTTTACACACTAGCTAAAGTGTGTAATTTGCTTTCACTGCCACCTGACTCAGCTACACAACTGGTGGCTATCTTTACAGGCTGGCTCCCATGACGGAGTCTATTCACAGTGAGTAGTTATGTCTTGCTTTTAAAAAGTAAGGACTCAGTGGCCCCAATCCCATGCTCCCCCGTGGCCACTGGAAGCCACCTCTGGGGGCAGAGAGGCCTGCAAAGCTTGCAGATCTCCCACCGGAAGACAGCGCTGGCAAAATAGTGCCTCGCTCGCTCTCTGCTTCAGCAACAAAAGCCAGAGCAGCTATCATTTGGGAATTTACAATTACTTCCTGCATGTCTGACCACATATAGACCTTGAGATGACCCCAGGAAAGCACTTTGAACTCCGCAGTCCTAGTGATTGTGTTATTTCTTTGTTTCATACATTTTCAGGGAACAGTATGGGCTCCCTCTGCTGGCTAACATGGCCTCTGAACGTTCAGGAGAAAACAAAATCGGAAGATAATGGACAGCAAGTGAGCAAGTTTTGTGCTCAGACGTGGGGCTAATTCTCTGCGGTGGGATCCAGTTTTACACTGGTGTAACTCCATTGATGTCAGTCCAGTGACACCAATCTGATGCAGTTGCCTTAATGGGGAATCGTCTCCCATAAATTGAAATCTTGCCGGGCTTCGTGTTTCCATTAAAGATGCAGTTGGTATTGTTTTATGAATAGAGGAAAGCTCTCTATTTCTATCTAACCAAACCAACACATCAGTACTTCAGAGGAGAAAAGCCAGAATTAAAAGGGGCTCTTATAATAACATGATAGCTTCAGCATAGGGCTAGTTGGCTACGTTAGAGGTGATAGTGAGGGACTAACTCGCTTGCTCATTCATGGCGTTATGTTTATGAATACTGGAGGATGTACCAGCCCTGACTGCATCTACCTAAACTGAGACTAGTTTTTATTAAGATTAACCCTTTCCTGATTGGTGTGTCTATGTGATTATTATACATGCCCACCAAACACACACCCTCTTAAAAATCGGGCTGCTTAAAAGGCATCTTAGGTTAGGCACTAAAGGTGATACTGGAAAATGTCGCCTTCATGGGCTAGACCAACGAAGGTGACTTAGGCTCAGCTTTGCCATGCTAAGCACTTAGGTGTCTTGCTGCCTAATGGAATCCACAGCTCTCTGAGCAAGGCATCTAGGCTCCCTGTGAACCCCCAGGCTCCTACACACACAAGCACCAACTCCATGGGTGCTCTGAGGCTACAGCACCCATGGGGAAAAATTAGTGGGTGCTCGGCAGCCAATCTCCCCCACCCTCACCTTGCCTCCTCCTACCCTCCAAAGCGAGCACACCCTGCTCTTCCCCCTCCCTCCCAATGCTCCCCCCCTGCCACTTAACAGCTGTTTGGAGGTACTTAAGACTTTCCCAGAGGGAAGGGCAGGAGCAGGAATGCAGCATGCTCAGGGGAGGAGGCGGAGAAGGAGTGGAGACTTGGGGGAATCGGGACAGGATGAGGGCAGTGCAGGGGTGGGAAGAGACAGGACAGGGTGGGGGGATTCAAGCACTCATTCTGTCCTTACCTTTCTGTTATCAGGTGTCCATGCCTCAGTTTCCCTTGCAGAGCTTGTCTTAATTACCCCCTGTTCTGCAGTCTCCCTCTTATATTAGGGAATTTCTGGGTGGTTTGGTTTTTTTTTCTCCTGGCCAAACCATAAAGTTCTCCCCTTCCACAGCAACAAAAAGACTTCAGAACAGAACAGCCCTTCACTCTCCTTAAGCTCATTACTTCTTCACCCACACTCACTTGACAATCTTTTACTCCACTGACGTAGAACCCTTTCTGGGTTAAACAAGCCCTTAGCCCTCCTGAGGTGACGGAGTTCCTTCCATGGCTCTCCCCAGGCCAGAGCTTCAACCCTCCTTTGATGCAGGAGGCGCTCCTCCAATTCTCACTGGAATTCTCTGTCAGGGAAGCACAGGTGCATACACCAAGATTCAAGCCCACACCATTGCTAGGTTACCTCAGACCTTTCCCTTGATGTGCTTTATACCTCCCTGGAGTTCCTTGCTCTTCTTGGTCTGTCTCCAGGCCTCCTCCCAGCCTCCTTCCCACAGCCCCTCCTACGCTCTTAGCCTAGTAATCTTGGGAGAGTACTACACTCGAAACCCACCATGTTCCCTCATCTCTCCCAAAGTAAGCCAAGAAGAAATTGGGAAGTTATTAGGAAGATTAGATATTAGGAAAAAACTTTCCAACTCTAAGGTTAGTTGAGCACTGAAACAGGTTACCCACAGAGACTGGGGAATTCCTGTCACTGGAGGTTTTTAGGAACAGGTTAGACAAACACCTGTTAGCGATGGTCCAGGTTTACTCCATCCTGCCTGAGCATAGAGGACTGGATTAGAGGACCTCTCAAGGTCCCTTCCAGACCTCCATTTCTATGCTTCCAAGACCTTTCATTATATTCAGCTATTTGATATCTGATTTTGATAAGTTCCTGTACGTCCCCTCACATCAGTCTCTCTCCTCCGACTACGTTCCCCCAAAAAGCCCTCATTAGGGACTGCACAGAGACCAGGACCATGCCTGGCCTATAGGCTCTTGTAGAAAAGTGGACTCCTGGCTGGCACAACTCCTCATGGCTCAATGTGGCATAGCAGACGCTCCTCCTCTAGCATCCATAGCCACTCTGGTCATGCAGTGATCTGCCTCTTCTCATGACTCAGCCCTCTGGCCAGCTCAATTTTAGTCCTACTTCTGAGCTGAAGAAAGAGTCCAATAAACTAAACTCAAATAAACATCCCTCTTCACCCCTACCCAGCTCACTCTTGCCCAGGCTGTGCGGGGGTCTCCTCCCCCTCTTGCACAGAGCAACACCTCCCAGGGCTTTCTCCCTGGAGGCCAACTCCAAACTCAAGAGCCTTTCTCCCCCTTATGTCAGGATGTTTCCACACCACCTTTTCCAGTGGACTGGTAGGGATCTCAGGCCCCCCCTTCTCCTTTGATTTCTAGTCCATGAACCATAGGGCAAGCAGCAAAGATCTGCTTTCTGACTCATCACAGCCTCCTTGGACTTCTTCCTACACTGGCCTTCCTTCTGGCCCTTCCCCATAGCCCCTCCTTGGGCTCACGCTCTGTCTGCCTCTCTCTAGACCAGGGGTCTCAAACATGCGGCCCGGGGGCCACATGCGGCCCGCAAAGCCCTTCCCTGCGGCCCGCCAAGCTTCCTGGCACACCCCCCCCCCCGGACCCCCCATAGCAGTTTGCAGGACGGAGGGGCCAGAAGTGGAGGCTTCTCTGCTGCCTGGCTGGGCCGCGTGTGTTTCTAGCTCTGGACTTCCTAGATTGCTCTTGCTTTGTTTGCCAAACAGCTGTTGGTGATGCCTAGTGCTTTCCAGGAGGGAATGGGGAGCTGCGTGCTCAGAGGAGGAGGTGGGGCAGGGGTGGGACCTCTTGGAAGGGGTGGAGTGGGGGCGGAGCCGGGGCAGCAAGGGCGGGGTGTGTGTCAGTGGTGCAGCCCTCGGGCCAGTGCACTAGTCCTCATGGAAGGGGTGGAGTGGGGGCACAGCCGGGGCAGCGAGGGGGTGTGTGTGTTTCAGTGGTGCGGCCCTCGAGCCAGTGCACTAGTCCTCATGCGGCCCTCATGGTCATTTGAGTTTGAGACCCCTGCTCTAGACCTTTCCTTCGCCCTCTAACAACCAGGGGGAGACTGCAGAGTTCTTCCCTTCACTCGCTGGCCCCTGCCTTTCATCTGGGATTCCTCCCTTTATTCTCACCTCCAAACTGGACTACATCTCCAGGTGGGCCTGACTCACCTTACAGGTGTGGTCAGATGCATTGACTGTCTCCAGTTAACTCTTTCATTATCTATATTAGGTACACATTCATTCACAGCTCCCTTAAGGGACCAGTGTTCACTCTGTTACAATTCCTCTATGGAATAGTCAGGGAAATCTGGCTGTAGAATTTGCCACTGAATCAACCCCTTGCTTCAGAACTGCATTCCAGAAGTTGAGCTTTCATTAAACAAACAAACAGCCCAAATCTTTCTAGCCCTTATGGCTGTGAAGAACAGCTTTAAAATAGCAGCTAGGTGTAACTAACACAGTGTTGTCCTTGAGAGACTGCAGGCAACCGGAAACTATTGTTGTAGGGAGGGAGTGACCTTTGCTTCTCATCTCAGTGGACTGTTAACTCTGAAACCTACAGATGGTCATTTAAATATCAACATTGTTAACTATTTCATTTCTGCTCACTTCAATAGAAACACTCAGCTAATGTGTTTAGCCAATAATCCCAAATAGCCTCTGATGCCATCCTAGGTCCCAAAAGCCCCACCTCCTCTATCCATGTTAGGACCGGAAGACATTGTGACGGGCACCCACTAGAAAGTGTAGTTACGCTTCTGGGTCAACTCCAGGAGAGTGCATAGTGATGCTATGAGATTGACCTTGCTGTTATCTGTGTGTTTGGGAACAGTTCCCAGACTGTTCCCAGCTGTGTGAGTGTTTACCCCGTCTGTGTGAGAATGAATGCGTGGGAAACCAAATGGGGAAACTGAGGCAGGACAGCGTGTAACCAATCAGCTTGTTGCTTGCAAATGAGACATGAGTATGTATGAGATGCAAATGTGTGAGTGTACTTAAGCCCATTCCCGTATTTGCTCGTGGGCTTTTTTTCCTTCCCGGCTACTGCTCCGTAGTGTCAGGTAGTCCTTCTGCGGTCGCGCTGATCTGATAAGCCCTCTCAGCGCTGAGGACCGGGACCTTCCAATAAACTCACCTACTTTATTTACTTAACCACGTGTGTGTGCCTTGTCTCGCAATCTCCAAAGTACCTCACTACAATCCAACTGCCAAAACCTCTAGCTTCCTCCCTAATAACTTCTACGATGTAGCTGTGAGTCATCAATACAACATCTGAAGCACATCAGACACTGAAAATGGGGCTAAAACTGCTGGAAACTGTTATGGAATCCTCTCTTGTGAATAGACTGTAGCTAGCAAATCAATTTGCATACTTACATTTTCGTGACTATGAATTTTTCTAAAATAGTTTTTAGTCCATGAAGCATTTATGTTTTCTCCTATAAGCAACCAGGGTCACCTTCCTTTTCGCGTGGACTTTTGTCTCTTCCCAGATGCCTAAAGTAGCAGGATTTTGAGCAACATCCATCCCATGCTTTGCTCCGTCCTGGTAAGCCAGTCCCTTGGAGCGATAGTTGTTAGAGCTCTACTGAAAACATTTTCCTGAAAGGTAGATAGTACTTGATTATGTAGTTCACTGGCAACGTCTGAGAAGCCAATCATGACGTGTCATGTGGAGCAGAATTTGATTTGATATACAAAAGAGAAAACCAACACAGAGATATACTCTGCTGTCTTACCTAGCACTAAGCATACAGAACAAAGACCAAACCTTTCAAAAGTGTCTTGTGCAACAGGAGATCTTGTACGGGCCAGCAGGGTTATGCATTTCCATGCAGCACTCTATGACATGGAGATTATTTTTAGATTTATTTTTTGAATTCTCTGGAGAGTGCTAACAGGCTGAGTAGCAATTGCTTCCCTGCAGTACTCCGATACCCCACTTAGAAAGGCCTCAATCCAGCAAAGCACTGGCCCCACTGCATTCAATAAAGAAGTCAGTGCGACTACTCACATGCTTAAAATGTTAAGCTTTGCAGGCAGAGAAGAGTGGCGATAACAGACTAGGGCCAGGATTACAATACAAAGTTTTGTCATCAGAGCGATGCCAGTCAGGAATGTGAGAAAACAACACACCCCTAGTGACAGTGCTACACCAACTAAACCCCCAGTTTAGACCCAGCTATGACAACAGAAGAGAACTTCTGTCATTCGGGGAGGTGGTATTACTATGTTTGCAGAACTCCCCTTTCTATTGGCATTTTGCTGCATCTACACTGGGAGCTTCTGCCGGTATAGCTGTACCAGTGCAGGTGTATCAGCTATGCCTGTGTAGTGTAGACAAGGCCTAACGGGGCATAGAATACTAGCAGCAGAGGTTCAGATCCTGATGACTTTACTCAGCTGTACTCAGCCAAAACTCCTCTGGGTCAAATCCTACACTACCTACTTCAAGCTTACTATAAGAGAATTCACACTGATGGGCTGGGTAAAGACTGAGGATTTGGACCAAACAGCAAAGGCTACAACTACAGTGAGAGTATTAGAAGACACCCACATCTAGTAGCAGGGTCAGATCCTGAAGTCTTTACACAAGGCAAAATCCTACAGTCTCCTCTCAGTCTTTATTCATGTCTTACTCAGGGCTTGTCTACACAACGACTCAGTGTGTGGCAAGCCAGGGTGTGAATTTGCAGCACACTAATCCGCTGTGCGGTCCCTACCAAAAACGTCTGTTGTACACTTGGGCCTAGTTTGAACTGGAATGTATCAACGGGCACTACAGAACTCTCAGTCCACACAGCCAGACAGCGTGTGTCAGGGCAGCGTGTTGTCGAGTCACATCCCGGCTTGCCGCACGCTGAGTTGCTGTGTACACAATCCCTCAGACAAAATGCTCATTGGTGTCACGCAGCCAGATCCTGAAGTCCCTGCTCTGTTTTTTCTCCATCCTTATTCAGGCAAAACTCCACACTGATATCATCAGAGCTTTCCCTGAGTAAGGACTGAGAAAAATGTGAGCAAGGACTTTAGGACTAGATCCAGTAGTAACTGGTGGTGTTCACTATCAATCAGGTTTTGACTTCAGTGAGAGTTTGGACTGAATAAAGACTGAGTACAGACTTCAAGATTTGACCCAGTAGTCAAAGACTAGCAGGCAACATTGAAGCCAACAAGACTCCATGAGTGTAACTGAGGGCAAAATTTGGATCAATATATTTAATTTGGGTTTGTTATTATTATTATCATTATTTGTTTTTCAGTAGTGCCTAGAGACCCCAACTGAGAGGTGCTCTACAAAGACATGGTAAGAGGGTCCCTGCTTTGAAGAACTTACAACCTAAATAGCCAAGACAGACACAGTGGGAAGGGAAACAGAGGCACAGGGAGAAAAAGCGACTTGCCCAAGGTGATACTGCAGGTCAGTGGTGGAGTTCAGTATACAAGCCAGGGCGCCTGAGTCTCAGCCCAATGCCCCATCCACTGGACTTTCTGACTTCTCAGTATATTTGTAGTCTGAAAGGTAGATGTCCCTTCTCCTTGTCTTAACATTAATAAAAAGTAAATATTCAAAATGAGAGCTCCAGATTTGAAGACCACCACAAATAATGGCAGAAGACCCAGCAATATTAAAGCCAATGCCTGGAAGTCACCAAAATGCCTGCATTGTTAGAACTCAACGTCTGGATCTGGGATTTGCACACGAGGGGTCATACAACAATAATGTGTTAGTGCAGCCTAGGACACGATGTCGGGAAATATTTTTTAGGGAAAGGATAAATTCACCTTTCCTGTTAGATCTGCAGTGGGATTGAGGGAAGTAACAGCTGGATTTGGCTCACCTCTGTTTTGGTAAATTCCAGCTGCAGAATGGAAGACAGGTCCAAATGAGCCATATGGTGACCTGGTGGAGGAATCAGGGTTTTCCATTAATTTAAAGACCTTTTTACATGTTATTAAAATCCTAGAAGGTAAAGGAGAGATGGATAAAAAATTAAGGTAAGAAGCTTTGCCTTAGAGGCACAGGTAAAATCTGTAACAGATGCTACACCCTATGCCTGAGCTAATTATTAAATGAGTCACCCTGGTAATAGAAGCCTTAATAAAGGCAAGCACAGAATTAACATCTGGAAAATAATATGAGAGGAAAGAATTTTCATATTTTGAGACTCCTTACTGGGTGAGAACTACTTGGGGAAATTGTTTTAATTGCTTGTCTGAGAGAATGAAGAGTGAATCTATTCCCAGGCTGGAAACAGCTAAGTGATTTTGTATTCCTCCCTGCTTTGCTCTCCCACCACCATGACTTTTACACTTAGGATCCAATCCTGCAAAAACTGACACACATACTTAACTTTATGCATGTGAGTAATCAATTCCACTGAAGCCAAAGTGGTTGCTGACTGCGCATATAGCTAAACACCTGAGTCGTTCTTTGCAGGATCAGGACTTCAATAAGCTACGATAGATAAATTGATCCAAGAAGAGAGACAGTAGCTGAGTATGTTCTGAATGGACTCTCAAAATTCTTTACCATTTCACTTGTGTATTGGTGCTGATGGCTGCAAATATATTATGTTGTCTAATATATTAGCTCTCTATGTACTGTAAATAGTGAACATTCTCTCTGGCCCCATCTCTGATTTTCCCACTCCTCACAGCCCATCCGGTCTCCACTCTGTCCATGACCACTGGCCAGCATGGAGAGCTCCCTGCTGGGTCAGAGGAGAGATGATGGAGAACAGTGCTGCAGAAATGGCTGAGCTCCCCATTCACACAGAAAGGGGCAATCCAGAGAACTCCCCCAAACACACATCAATCTGGCCCAAGGGAAAATAGGATGAGATTGGAGGGTGGAAGGAGGGAAATATCAGTGGTCTATTGGACTGTCTCATCACTTAGACATTTTACACTAGACAAAGCACTCAAGAACATTGCAGGGGCAGTCCTTCATTGGCCTTTTCCATCCTGATCCCTACAATGCCGTGACTTAGCATGGATGGATGGATCTTTAAAACATGCTCTAGTCTATTTTAATGCTACAGTAAACCCTCGATTTAACGGACCTCGATTTAACGGACTTTGGATGCAACGGACAAAATTTCTGAGCAAGTCTGATGCATTCCTGATCCATTTCTGGTGGGCTGGCTGCCGGCTCCCAGCTGCCGCTCGGGTCCAGGCAGCGGGCGGGCTGCGGAGCTGTCGCCCCGACCCTGTGGCAGGCGGGCTGCTGCTCTGACAGCTCATTTTTTTATTATTATTAAATAACGGACTTTTTGATTTAACGGACACCCCCTCGCCCGAATTAGTCCGTTAAATGGAGGTTTTACTGTATTTTTAAATGACATTAGTTCTTCCATTTGTGATCTCTTTTGGTAAAGCTGCTGACAAACCTTCATCCTCTCCTCTTTCCACTATTTAGTCATTCCTTCACTCCCCCCTTCTCCCCTCACAAAGAGACACCTTTTATTAAATACAGTAGAACCTCACAGTTACGAACACCAGAGTTACGAACTGACCAGTCAACCACACATCTCATTTGGAACCGAAAGTATGCAATCACGCAGCAGCAGAGACCGAAAAAAAACCCCAACTACTATACAGTACTGTGTTAAACACAAACTACTAAAAAAAGGAAAGATTTGACAAAGTAACAAAGCTGTTTCTGTGCTCGTTTCATTTAAATTAGGATGGTTAAAAACAGCGTTCTGTTGGAATGTAAATTCCAATGCTGTGTTACGTCAATGTTTAGTTGTAAACTTTTGAAAGAACCATCTTATTTTGTTCAGAGTTACGAACATTTCAGAGTTATGACCAACCTCCATGCCCGAGACATTCGTCTCTCTGAGGTTCTACTGTATTAGTATTGTCATAATGGCTACAGACACCAGTCCAGGATCAAGACCTCTCTGTGTTAGGCATTGTTTAGACATGTAGCAAAGAAAACAGTTCCTGCCCCAAAGCGCTTACAGTGTAGCTGTCAGACGGGAAGCGATGAGTGTACAAAACAGACAAACGGAGATGGAGGATGACAAGGTAACAGCATAAACAGAGTTCAGCAGTAAGATGGACATCTTGGATCCCCCTTTTTTAAAGTGACCTTTGGTTTCATTACAGAACAAGCCCTGCCACTCTGCTCAGCGGCTTCTTGCATCACGATGCCATTTAGTTTCATTTTCAGTTCAGAAAGTGAAGCTCGGGCTGTTTGAGCTCGGGCTGCTTATAAAAGTAACTCTGAAAAGCCCAACCACTTGCAAAGTGCAACGACGTTTAAAGCCCTAACTTCAAAGGAAATCATGCCGGATAGGCCATAGACTCATAGAATATCAGGGTTGGAAGGGACCTCGGGAGATCATCTCGTCCAACCCCCTGCTCAAAGCAGAACCAATCCCCAACTAAATCATCCTGTGGATTGCCACGTAGGGCAGGTGTAAATGTGAACAGCGGGCTGTTATTTACCAGACTGCTTGTGGCAATATCGTATAAGTTTGGAATCCAGGATGGAAAGGAGCCACTAAGCAAATTGTGGACACACAAATGAGGAGTAACAATAATGTTTTATTTAAAATTGCTTTACACACCAGAACAGAAAATTTAGATTGGAAACAAGTAAACTTATCACAATTTTCAATTAATAGGGGAAAACTTAATATGCTTGATAAGTAAAAAGAACTAAAGGCTAATAATTAAGAAATGACTATAAGCAATACCCACATACAAACGTACAAGATTTAGTAAATATTAATACTTACAAACAATATAAACCAATGCACAATGGCTGGCAAACGTAGGGACTCTTTGAAACGTGGGAGCTGAGAGGAAGCTTCGAGCTGATCAGACTTGGTTATGACACGACACTGGACACGCAGAATTCGGATCTCCCCCCACCCCCGCATGCTGCAGGGGAGACACTGAAATAGCCAATTTGACATCACACTTGTGTCACTAGGATAAGGGCCGAAATGGAAGCTGTGTCAGTACTTAATTGGCTAAAATCCTGCTCTATACCAAATAAGGTGCGCTGGTATCTTAAAGGCCATTTCCGTATTAAAAGTTGTTTTTTCTCGCCGATTCTCTCTGTTAGAAAGAGGCTTAAGCAAGACGGATTACATAATTTTTCTTGCAGGTCCTTTCTGTTATTTCGTAAAGGAGAGGCCAGGGCTGGGACTAATGGAGGCTTGTTTTTTAGATAAACTTTCTTTAGTAAACTTTGTCACATCCCAGCCAGGGCTTTGTCAAGCCTGACCTTAAAAACCTCAAAGGAAGGAGATTCCACCACCTCCCTAGGTAACCCATTCCAGTGCTTCACCACCCTCTTAGTGAAAACATTTTTTCTAAACCTCCCCCACTGCAACTTGAGACCATTGCTCCTTATCTCTCTACATTTGTAATTGCACTTAAACAGCTAATGCAGAAATTTTAGAATTCTGCAGTTATGTTTTTTAAGACAAAAATGCAAAGCTGAGCACAGACAGATGCTGCACTTTACCTTTGAAATGAGATCCTCCTCCCCTAGTGTGAAGGCCTCACTACAGACACCCCACAATGCACTGCTCCATGACATCACTAGTTCCAAGAGTGGCTGAACAGAGTCCTGAAAGGTAATGGGCAACTACAGGTTGTAGGTAACCAGAGGATAGGAGGATGTTTGTGATGCTGGTAGACCAAGTGTCCACTCTCCCCAAGGCTGTAGGCATCAGCTGAGCACTGACAAATTCATAGCTGGAAACTAGAGCAGCTCACCTCTATGTTGGTATTGTTCAAGATAGGTGTTCGATTTGTAAAGATATATTTAGACTCTAACAGAGGGATTGGCAACCTTGGCACATGACGCGGCCCCCCAGGGTAAGCACCTTGGCAAGCCCGACTGGTTTGTTTACCTGCCACGTCTGCAGGTTCAGCCGATCATGGCTCCCACTGGCCGCCATTCGCCTCTCCGGTCTAATGGGGCCTGCGGAGCGGCCTGTGGGAGCTGCGATCGGCTGAACCTGCAGACGCGGCAGGTAAACAAACCAGCTGGGCTCGCCAAGGGTGCTTACCCTGGGGGGGCCGCGTGCCGAGGTTGCCGATCCCTGCTCTAACACATGCAGCAATTTAAAGGTGTTTTATAATCTTACCTGTAATGGCCACACCCGCGCTACAAGGGGATGGGTAAATTTGCATTTATAAGCTTAAAAATGCCTGCTCTGAACTTGTGAACCCAGGCAAGAGGAGTGGTTCCCCCACCCACCAAGAAGGACTATCAAAACTAAATGCGCTTTTGTGGAACATCATGATACAAAGATGGGTTCATGGCCCTATTACACCCGTGGAGGTGCTGTGTGCAAGGAAACTCAGCCCATCTGCTTGAATTGTGGAAGAAGGAAATCAAGGTAGCTGACATGAAAACTCTTCATCTCTTTGCTGTTTGGACTCTCACGGGGCTGGAGCTAGGAAACAAAAGCAGAGATCACCTGGGTTAGCCCCAAAGACATTCAGTGCTGACAGATTACTACAGCTGTGCCACCTGTGGGAACCAGAGACTGTAACACATTTGTGTACATATGTTGTCTGCTTTAATCTGTAAATAAACGAGTTATTTTTTCCTAGTAAATAAACCCGTAGTTCGTTTACTATAGGATAGGTTACACGTGTTGTCTTTGATGTGAGATCTGAGGTACAAACTGGCCTTGGGTAAAGGAATGGTCTTGTGGAACTGGAAGCAACCTGATTCTGTTGTGATCTTTGGTGTATGGTAACCCACTCTCAGGAAGGGCACAGCTACACTCGCGTTTCTACTGGTGCCACTGTAAGCTCTCTTATGTGGCCGCTCTAAGTTTAACTCCTCCAGCCCCTGTGAGTGGCAGAAGTTACGTCGGCGGGAGAAGCTTCTCCTGCTGACATAGCACTGTCCATGCGGGAGTGTGTGTCGTGTAACTTATGTTGCTGAGGGGGGTGATTTAGTCACCCCCAAGTGTAGAACATTATGCCGACATAAACTGTCGTGTAGACATGGCCTTAGTCCAGCTTGTCAGGGTGGTAAAATAACCTGGAGTGCCTGAGGGGGCTGTCTGAGCGCTTGGCTACACTTGAAATTTCAAAGCGCTGCCACAGGAATTCTCCCATGTTAGCGCTTTGAAATGCGAGTGTGGCCATGCCCGAGTGCTGGGAGGGACCTCTCCCAGTGCTCCTGGTAATCCACCTCCACAAGGGATTAGCTCCGATCACTGGGAGCATGGCTTCCAGCACTCGGAGCCTGTCCACACTAGTGCTTTAAAGCACTCAGAGGGGTGATTGTTCACACCCCTGAGCCAGCAAGTTAAGAGCACTATAAAGCACCAGTGTAGCCAAGCCCTGGGACTCCAGGGGAAAACTGTTGTAGTGCTTTAGGCCATGTCCACACTAGCACTTATGTCTACAAAATTTTTATAGCTCAGGGTGTGTGAAAAAACACCCCCCTCACCAACATAAGTTTCACCAGCATAAGTGATAGTGTGCACAGTGCTCTGTCAGCAGAAGAGCTTCGACACAGCTACCACCGCTCATTGGAGGTGGTTAAATTATGTCTCTCTCCCGTCTGCATAGCGCGGCTAGAGGAGAGATCTTGGAACAGCGCAGTGCATTCGTGCTGTAATCTCTTTAGTGTAGACCAATTTAAGTGTTCACGTTTGTTACTGGGTTGGTGCAATATAATTAGAGAACCTACCACCAGTCTGCAGTGTCTGCTCACCTGGTCAGGAACTGCTCCAGACAGTGGGACAATGTTATTTAATATTTACTTCCAAACAGCTGAATCAATTTTTTTGCTAACTGGCTTCTCCTATCTTCCCTTCCCACTTCCGTTAGGTAATGGCTGCATGGAAACCTAATGTATGAATGCGAGGATCAACTTGATTTCATAGGGCATCTTTGACAATGTTTATGGTGACCTGAGGAACTAACCACTGAGGAAAGACAGACAATTCTGGAGCTAGGCTGTACAAGACTCAGGCACAATATATAGAACAGGACCCAGTAGCAAAGAGAGGACTTAGGTGGCAGAGAGAAGGGAGCAGAGAAAGGTGAGGTGATGAGAGCTGGAGAGGTAGAAAGGATGGGTAGAGGGTGTGCCAGGTGGCAGGAACTTCACAGGGGAAGATACCTGCACCAAGGACACTTGCAGGTTGAGAAGAGGATTTGCAGCAAGTCCATGGAGAATTTCTAAAACAAAGGCAGATGAAATGGCCTGGTAGCAAAGCTGGAGCCATGGGAGTGTTGTGTAGCCCAGTGGTTCTCAACCAGGGCTCTGGGGGGCCCTGGAGGGCCACAAGCAGGTTTCAGGAGTCCACCAAGCAGGGCCAGTCTTCGACTCACTGGGGCCTAGGGCAGAAAGCCAAAGCCCCACCACATGGGACTGAAGTCTGGGGCCTTGAGCCCTGCCACAAGGGACTGAAACCAAAGTCAGCTGCATGGGACCCCAGGCAATTGCCCTCCTTGCTACTCCCCTAATCCCAGCCCTGGCTTTTATATGCAGAAAACCAGTCGTGGCACAGGTGGTCCATGGAGTTTTATAACGGGGGGAGGAGGGGCTGAGAAAGACAAAGTTGAGCCCCCCTAGCGTAGCCGGGGAGTGCACGCGGACACGTGTCATCGCCTTCAACGTGTCCTCATTGCACCTGACACGACCCGACAGTCTCATTCCACTGGCTCCCGGTCCGGGCGATCACACGGGACCCACCACTCCGCCTCCCCCCCAGCGCTCGGCTCGGGGGCGCCCCCGATCATTCCATCAGCCCGGCCCCCCGGGAGCGCGATCAGTGCAGACGTGAGGCCGCCCCCGAGACTAACAGGGGGGGGGGGTTGCACTGTCCCGATGAGCGCGCTGGTTACACGCATCGCCTCTCGGCTGGCGAGAAACACGCCTTCTGCGCGCAAATATCGCGATACCGCAGCGAGACAACCCCCCTCCCCCCAGCAGCAAGTGGGGGGCTAAGGCCCAAGAGCGGCCAGGAAGGAGCGCGTAGAACGTTCGCATTCAAATTCAGCTCCCGGGAAGCAGGCGAAGCCCCGCCCCTCACCTCTCCGCACAGAGCCCCTGGGGCGCTCCCCTGTGTAGCGGGGGGACGGACGTTCCCCGTATGCCCCTCCCCTCCTCTGCAAGGCGGGACTTGCCGATAAAGCCCCAAAGCCGCCTAGACTCGAGTGACCAGCTGTCCCGAGTTTCTAGGGACAGTCCTGATTTGGGGGCTTTTTTCTTATATAGGCTCCTATTACTCCCCCACGCCTGCCCCCCCTTTCCACGCTTGCTGTCTGGTCACCCTAAAGCCACCTCACCCCCATTCCCAAAGTAACCCCAATAGCTTGTTCGGTGCAAGGGAGTCTAGAGCTCACCGCTTGCCCCCCACATCTCCGCTTGAGAGAGAAACGAGGGATTCAAACCTACAGCCCCGAGCGCACGGGGGGGGGGGGGGGGGGAGGAGGCGGGACGTTTTCACAGCTTCCCCAGCCGTGTCCCGGCGAAGCCAGCCTGCTGCTTCCCGGCCTTTGCTGGAGTCCTGCTGGAAAACGAAACTCCCTGGTCTTGGCGTGTCAGGCTTCAGCGGGGCCGGCCGCGGCACTGGGGTTGTGCTGATGAGCCCCGGCGTCTCTGCTAGTGGGGGTCTCTCCCCCCTTGGGTGTTTGGGGGCCGCTGGTGCGTGTATAAATCCGCCCCCCTCCCTACCAGCCCAGGGCCAGTGACACCTCGTCTGCGGACGAGAAAATGCCAGGGGGGGTCCCGGGGAATGGGGGTCGCCTCCTAGCACGTGTTGGTTGATGAGGAGCGAAGGGGCCGCAGGGATTTTTCTCCCCAGCTCGCCCCACGCTCCAAAGCGGTGGGTGTGGTGTGAGCCCGTGGAAACGCTGCAGACTCGGGGCTCCGCCGTACCGAGACGGGCGCTCTTTGAAGCGCTCCCTTTTGCAAGGACGTGGGGCTGTTCTCTCCCTGGCTGGCTCTCGAGCGGATATTGCCCCCCGTTCAATGGAAAACATCCACGGTCCTTTTCCAAGCGATTTCTTTCTTTGTATTAGTATTTGAAACCATCGCGTGTGGGGATGTCCCAGTTCCAATTACCATTCATCGCCTCAGCGCTAACAGATCTTTATAATGTCCTTTCAGTCCGCCTAACGTGGTCAGAAACGTGCTCTGGTGAATCCCGATTGCACTAACACGACAGTCCCCAGCTCTGAATGCTTTGCCACTTCGCCACACCACCATAACCACTGAGCAGATTTCCAACTTCGTGACGTTGGTGCAAATCCGGAGTGACTCCAGAATTAAACCAGGGTTATTGTGGGCAGAACCGGCTCCCTTCTCTTGCAGCTAGTATGTGCGCTCGACGGGCACACACGCTACTTCACATCCTGCTGTCGTGTTAGCTTGATTGCAATCTCTAAATAGGGCACTCCGGTCATTAACCATGGCATTTCTTCACGCTATTTACGTGACCCGTTTGCAGAAATCGAGAGGGATGCAACACATGAAAGCGAGGGACTGGGGGCACGTAAACCAGAGCACGGTTGCTTGTTTACACATCAGATGCCAGCAGAGGATGGAGCCTGGTCCTTAGCCCATCTGTTCTCTGTCATTGTGCTGGAAACACTGACTGGGTGCTAAAGCCCCAGAGCAGAGTATGTCAACCTGTCACTCACCCTTTGCCCTCGGCTGTGCTGAACAGGCTTCCTCCATCCACCCAAACGACTCGAGTCCTCCCCCTGCTGGAGAAAGGCGGGAATGGCGCATTATAACATATTGACTGTAGCAATTTCACAACCGGGTTGTAGACTTTAGGGGAGAAGCAACTCGCGGAGAAGGAGTGCGTGCAGTTTGGTTGGTCACTTAAAATAAAAACATTCTGAAACGAAATGTAATGTTCCTATAATAATGCAATCACAATCCGTCTTTTTTGGGGTGTGTGTGGGGACGTGTATAATGGCTAACAATGGATTGTGAGGAGTCTACACTTTCAAAAGTGCCATGCAACTTCTCCCTGGGTATAATTAGACCCGGGTATAGCTCTTCTTTCTGCCAATTCACTCCTTTATTTGAATGATAAAGAAATGCAAACAGGTTTGCAGCGTGGCAAGCCATTAAAACGTATCCTAACAACACTCATTGTTGATTGGCTTAACAATGACACAAAACTCCAGCTTGGAGGCTCTACGCTTGTAATTGACTTTTAAAGACAAACAAACAAACACACAAACAAAAACCCTCACACAAATCCACGTTGGCTTGCTAAATTACTGCTACAAACACAAATACAGGTGGTTAATAAGAACAAACCAGATTAGAACCTACCAGGGCTTCGTCCCATTTGGCTTTGTTCTAACTGCTTTAATGTGTTTTTCATTTCTTCCAATATGATGCCAAGCGAGGGCTGTTCATATCTCAGTTTCTATCATTTCAGCTTTGGGAAACTATTCCTTGTAGCACGAAGTCTGTTTCTCAATCCCAATTCAATAGGGTTTATCAATTTTCCACCACACAATTCCACTCGTTAGGATTGTCTTATGAAAAAGATATTTGCACAGACTCCTGGGGCAAAAAATTCTTTTTGTTGAAGCTTTCTTATAAAATGAGGAAAGTTTTCTGTCCCTAAGTGCGATGACTCTGTGAATGCAGAAACTGTATTATGGAGAACTAATATTCCAACTTCCCAAAGATGGAACTTGAAATAGCAAAGTGTGTGTGTGTGTGTGTGTGTTTGTGTGTATATATATATACACACACATACACACACAAAGCGGTGACAATTTCTCAGGAGCCTTTCCATCCTCTGTAGCCACAAATTCATTTGTTTAAGGTGTTTAATATAAGACATGGAAAGCTAAATGAATTTCAGATTGTAATGTTTATGGTTAATTTGAAATCTAGCACTTGTTAGATAATCCTGTTAGTTGCTTGCAAAAACAAGGGGCCCCTTGTTGTATAATCAGTAATTATAAGAGGCGTTTTATGTTAAATTATATCTAATAGGCAAGACAAAAAGGGGAATGTATTTTCTGATTGAGCTTTATTCGTCTATATAAGAAAGAAAACACTTGGCTATAGTGAGGAGATTAGTGAAATTATCCACCTCGGAAATAAAAGTAATTGGGGATTTTAGACCTGGGGAATTAGGAAGCAAAATTTTGACATTCCCGTAATTTCCTACTAATGAATTTTGCACCCTAACCTGATATTGGCTTTAATAGCATTACAAAGCGTTATGACCATTGGATTGATTCAAATCCTTGGGCTCCGCTTTGTTCCTGAACCCCTCTCGGGCTCGGGGGGTGAGCTGGGCATGACCCACGAATACCTCGCAGCTGGGTGTGGAGCCGCTCGCTGGGAAGGTGGGACGGCGATGCGGGGAGTGAATTCATGCTCTCGCGGGGAGGATTTTCCCAAGCCAGCCTTCGTGGGCAGGCGGCTTCCTGCAGCGAGGGAAGCGTTTAACTAGAGATCGGCCAGGCGCTGGGTCAAAGCCTGGCTCTGGCGAGGTCATCGCGGATATGTTTGTGCGAGGTCAATCGATCCTCCTCCCCCCCGCCCACGCGTGTCACCAGGGAGTGGCGGGGGGAGGGGGAGCTAAGTCCCCAGCCCATGTTCCGCTGCCTTCCCAGGAGCTTGTTTGGGTGCGGAGGGGGGAGGGGCGGTTGTTGTTGTGATGCCTTGTTGTCGTTCCCGTGTTTCTCGTCTCCGGCGGCTGCTCTGTGCCGATTCACTGGCTCTGACTGCAAGGCTGGGGGGGGGGGGAGAGGGGAAGGGAGCGAGAGCCGGCAGGACTGCTATTTTGAAAGCGGGCTCTCCCCTCTGGGGTGCAGGATCTGAGGGTCAAGTGTCACTTCCTCTCTCAGTCAATCTCCGATATTCCTTGTAATGTTTTGAACTGGATGAATTCATTACACAGGGCCGTGTGAATGGGGCGAGGAATCCAGCACAGGGGCGAGCAATAGCGTCCACTAATGGGTCATTTTGCACAGTGAAACGGGAGAGATGCGAGACCGGAAAGAGGGGAATTGGGGGAGCTAATCAATAGGATCCCCTCCCCCAAAGGTCATTGTCACGTGCGGGGTAATCAAGAAATTGTCCTTTTCATTCCCTGGGTGTAAATGGTTTTAAACAAACCCCGGGCGCCACGATTCGCGGAGGAAGTGGGTCACACCAGAAATACTATTTCCAATACCACCCCCTGGGCTACGGGAGACCCCCACTGGAACCGCAGAGTCTCCTACGGGGCCACAGAGCCCGGATTTGTTCTCAGTGAACTAGTCGGAATGGCGATTGAAAAGGCTCCCTCGTGGTGCAGAGGAGTAAACGAATTGCAAAGCGAACGGGTTCGCATTTCGGAGTCGAATCCGCTCCGAAGATCCGAACCAAACAGGGCTGCCAGAGGAAGTGTGAAGAACGTAGGCGCGGTGCCGGAATACTTCGCGAAATATTAAGATGATGCGTAGAAAGGCGGTCCCTCTTGATCTGGAGCTCAGGTGTCCAGACGGGGCTGCTGCTGCACACCTCATCTCTGAATAGGGTAGAAACAGTGGCGTTAGATGAAGGAGAGGTGGCCAGATTGTATCAGCCTAGTTCCTCAATATACACCTACTCCTTACCTGACTCCGAATTCCTTCTTCTGGTCTATTCTATGGGCTTGAATCAATTCGAATTTTGAATGCCTCTGTTATTTCTTTGACAGTTTATTTCCCCATTTGCTTAATCAAAACACACAGCGTCAGACTAATCCGTGACACCGCAGGGAAGTGCCCGGCCAGTAAAAAACTGTTTTCTTTTAGTGAAAATAAATAAATAAACCCCAATCACACTGGAAACATCCAAACTTGTCATTTCACTTACAAAGTGACCCTCTAACGAAAAGAAACATGACAATGTCTGCTCGAGTAGGAGACTTGGCCCGACAGTTTATTAGGTGTGTAAATATCCTCCCACGCTCAAGGGTCTGTTTCTACGCACTGCAGGAAATGTGGCATGTACCTAGGCGATATCAGTAGAAAGTTAACGGTACACGGCCATCTGTTATTCCTACCCTGTCTCCGATCCTAGAGCAACGTGAGATCCTGGGGAGATAAAAACCGCCCTCCCCACACACAACTCTTGTTCAGTGCTGGGGTTGGGGGTAAAATGGGTTCCTTCTGGCATCTCAGTTGAATGTAGAGACTCAGCCGTGTTGTGAAATGTTTACAACAGATCGGAGTGTGTATTCCACCTTCCAGGAGAACCTGGCCAGGCTGAAGGCAACTCAGGAAACATTCAGATGACTAATGCTGTAGCTACCTGGAGTTGGACTGTGCTAGTGGCTGACTCCCAGGACACAGCGCATGCACTGGTGGTGGCGACCACGGCATGCTACCCCTCAATGTTGCAATGCACAGACTGGTAAGGGGGAGCCCCCACCTTGTGCCACGCTAAGACATTTGATACCCAAAGGGTTAAATTCAACTGTTCCAGGGAGCAGTTTAAAAATGAAGGTATTTCGTTTTCGGCTAAATGCAATATCACAAAGTATTCACTGCAATACTCAGAGTATTACAGTGAATTATTAGTGGATCAGATCGTCTGGACAGACATTATTTCGACCTCTTACAACTTCCTCTTGTTTACTAACTTCATTCTTTCTTCTTTCGTATACTGTGGCTTTATTTAATCCATTGAAAATACAGATGGTCTGTTTCCTAACGTAAAACAAACCTACAAAAAATCTATTCCTTATTATACCATTCTCAGTCACCTACGTTACATAACTGATCTATACTGAAGCCAAATCAATTCTTCAACTATTTAGGAACCGATCTATATTTATAGTTCTAGTAGTGTATGGTACCTAGTGGTAAATTGAAATGCACTATTCTCTGTAACTTTTTTGAATCTCAAAATGATTCTTTCATTAGCCATTCCGAAAAATGTGACAATGTTTAAACGCCAGAGTTATTGTAAATATGTTTAATCAAATAGACCCTTGAGGAAATCTCTCTCTATAAACATACAATCTGGTCCTTTAAACATGTCTACAATCAGGAAATCTAATTAAAAACTAATAGGAGTCCCATGTTTTGTTAATTTTTCTAACTGCCTGTATAAATCGCTGAACCAAGCTTTTTCTACGGCGAAGCAAGTTCATTTCATTTTTTACATATTAGATGGGAGATTTCTCCTGCCTGCCAGCATTTCAAACATGATGTGTCCGGATGGGAAGCAAATGTTGTTTCAGCAGGAAAGTGGTAATAACGAACCCATTTATGCAAGCACATTAGAGCGGGAGGAATCATGCCTGTTAGTTAAAATTTTTGAGCCAGAAAATTAAAAACAAATATTTAACTTTGCAATTTTGAACCCCTGGCTGGAACTGCTGTTCAACTTTTACAATGCATAGTCAATGAATTAACCCCCAGCTATACACTAGCCCGGGGAAATGGTTTGAATGCAATTTTAAAACAAAAACCAAGAGTTGGAATCAATTCCTTTCTCCAATACGGAGGGGAGCCAGAAAGGACAATAGCGGATCTGTCTGTAACTTTGTCAAGGGGTGACTTGTTCTTTCAGCATCTCGACGACCGTGTTTCTAACACCCAGCCAGTGGATTTGTTGGCGAAGGTTGCATTTCCGCGCCGTTTAGCGAGGGTCTGCAGGGAAGGGGTGTGAGCCGGAGCGCCGCCGGGGCGCACGGAGGTTTTGTCCGCCAAGGAAGCGTTCTGCCCGGGCAAGGGCAAGCCATAAAGCGCGCGTTATCTGCCCTCCCTGCGGCTTAGTGGGGACCATTGCTAGATTGGGGGGCGGTTGCTAGATTGATTCGTTCTTCTCCCCTGGACACGCACCCCGCTGGCAGGTTCCTCTCCTCCTGCCGGGCTCGATCCCAGCTGGAAACGAGCGGTAGCGCCAGGATCCAGCCGAGGTCCACCACAAACCCACAGCCAGGCTGCCCGCGCGGAAATCACACAAAAAAAGGCCCCTTCCTTCCGTTCTGGGCCAACCTTCCCGGCCCCACTTTCGGCCTTTCCCCGTCCACGCCGCCCGAGAGTGGAAATCGCTTCCCACACCGATCATGCCTCTGTAGAGTTAAAATTGGGTCAAAATTAGGGTGATTGTTCAGGGGTTTAAAAAAATCTCGAACTTGATTTTCTGCAAGCTAAACGGAAGAGGGCCCCGTTTGGTTTCAGGGAAATCTGAATAAAGATTTTCTTTTTATTGCAGAACAATATTTATAATTATGGCCCAGGTTTCCTGCCATTTCCCCCCAATTGTAACTGTGAAGGTTTGGGGTTTTTTTAAAACCCAATCGGTAAAGGAAGAAGAATGAAATCTGCTCTTATTTTCTTAGCCCTGTCCATCTGCTGACCAACCCTATTGGAATCGGATTAGTCAGGATTCGAATCACAGAAAGGATTCTTCCTTTGTTCTAGTAATATCAGTGTCCAGGCCAATAACTCCTAGCTGGGGGTGGGAGAGGCCGATTGGACTTTGGGCCTACAGAACCTGGGAATCTCAATTCTTGTGTTTTAAAAAGAGAACGAGAAAAAACAAGGTAGTGTCTCCCACCAGCTCTGGGAGACGACTGAACCTGTCCTGTATCATCATGATTTATCCATAAGCACATCATCACCTTGCGAATCCGATGAGCCTTGGCGTTTGTACAGGCCTGCAGAATGGGCATGTATGTAGGTAGTGCGTATCTATATGAGATATGTTCATTTTAACATGTGCAGGTCGATGTACATGGACTTGTATGCAAGCTGTATGCAACTATCGCAATTAGGAGCCGGTGTCATGATAGATAGACGACAGACAGGTAAATAGATCTGTTCGTCGTGTTTATTTTAGTGTTCATAGATAGATATATTGTATAAAGAAATGATCCATCTTCATGATTTCTGCTTTACCCCACAGTGTTTAAGAACTCTTCCCATTCTCCACCAGTAGCTGAGGCCTGTCAGGTATTCGCACATGTAACACTAGGCTCAGGTAGGGTATTGCGGCTGTGATAGAGACACCCGCCAATCACTAGCCCCCAGATGGACTGACAGACAAATATCCGGCCAGGCTGGGTTGACCACAGCCAGCTCTGACACTTGCCTGCCATGTGCAAACTCCCAGGGATATAGAAGCTGAGAGCAGAGAAAATTAAAATGTCACAAATAGTATTGAACTTGGAGCCAGATAGCAGAGACGTGACTGAAGCTAAAGCTCCTCAAGGATTCTCTGGCTTAAAGATACAGGTATCTGTGGAAAGTGGACCAGAGAGATGCGAGCCCTTCCTCCAAACCTTGCCTGAAGAGGTGTAACACTTTAAAATACATTTAAAATGACAGGCAGGACTAAAATTGCCCCCGATTTCCTCACACCCAGGCAGAGCAGGGAGGTGGGGGACGGGGCAATAACACAACTTCCCAGCATTGTGCCAAGTGATTATTGATTTGGTTTTACAAGAAGCGATCACGCGTGAGTTTGCAAACTAAGCCCGTTATAAAAATGAAACCGGCAAGAGTGGGTGGGGAAAGAAAAAGAGGCATCACCTTGTTTGACTTCTATAGGTCGTGCCAGGTAAAATCAAAGCGGAAAGGACTTTTCTTGCCTTGGCCCTGATGAGTTTCAACTAAGCTAATTACAAAAGGGTCCACCAACGACAGGGAACGAGATACACTAGGCAAAGCACAGCAGCACAAACCGAAGAAACACACTTACACAACAATTCAATGGAAGTAAACACAGAACAATCTGCAGCTCACAGCACATTCCTTTGATCAGCTTCGAAGCAATCTTGTTTCAGTTCAAATCGTGCAATCCACACTCGAACTGTGTGTAGATATAATTCATTGTTATTAACGTATCTTCTTCCCTGCCCCATTTTTTCTACTTGACAATCTACCCTGCAAATATTTTCAAGTCAATTTGTTAAGAGGGCTGATACCACAACAAAACTCGGAGGTTACAGTAGGGTTCACAGAAGCACACCAGGTTTTACCTGAAACCTAAAACAAGCTTCCAGTGACTACTGCTAAATACTGTGTTTTAGAAAAGGTTACCACTGAACGGGACTTATTTCAGTGGATAGTTTATCCGCGCCAGTTATTATATTTGAATTTTCTCGTGACACTATTATTAGTATGTACATTTCATGTGACGTAATATTCTAGTTTCTCGTAGATATTGACAAACTTGACTTCCAAGCACACTTACTCCTGCTACGTAAGGCTTCAACTTTCTCGAGTCTGTTGTTTATTATAAATCATTGTTTAAATTTCCCTTACGGACGATTTGTTCAAGACAATGGTGTATACGTTGTCTGCTGAAACCCAGAACCGGGACGAGAAGAAAATCAAAAGGCCAAATAAATAGATTCCTTTCATAGGAACCGAAGCTCGTATTTTGTTGCCTTTTTCACCCAGGCAATCCGTTAGTTGCTGATGCGCTTAAGGTTTTTTTTATGGGGCGGTTGGTTTTAGGGTTTTTTTAAACCAACTTTTGTTAGGGTTTTTTTTTTTTTTGTTTGCTTGCTTTTTGTTTAAAAGTGAAATCGCAGCTGAAAAAGCACGGTTCATTTATTTATGCTTTTGGTAATGGCTCCTCCTGTCCTTACACCGAGGGAACGCCAGGGGGCAAGAGGCGTTAACAAAGGCCTAGAGAACCGAAGCCTGGATTTTCTTCATCAAATAGTTGATTACACATTACATTGGCAGAAGTCGGTTTTTTGCAAGGTTATATACGTTTCAAAATCTTATCTAATCCTGCACCTCTTGGGCCCGACAAACACTGTCTGACAAATAACACAACCAGGCAGAAACAATATTTAAAATAAAGGTAAAGAATGATTTAACCTAGTCATTAATCCTACTTACCTTGCTTATATTTGGCCTAATCCTATTTTCTCCAAGCATTCTAATGACTCTAAAATGGCATATTTGGTTCTTCTGGCGGACGTTTTATGTGACAAATATATTGTTTGCGCTTTTCCTTTGGCCAGAGGTAGAGAAGCCGAGATCTGTTCCTAGGGCCATGTCCATGCAAACTGGCCGCCTTAGAAGTTATACAGGCTGCAAAGCTAGACAGATTCCAAATGAAACCACTCAAGGGAAACTTCACTGGAGACAAAACCACATTCAATTTCCTGACTCCGACTTTCCTCCCAGCCTTATTTATTTGGGCAATCGCACGTTAAATAAGTGAAATAGTCAATTAAATCCCCTTCACACCAGCTCATAAGATTCTTTCAGGATCCTTTTTTTATTTTATTCTGTTGCTTAAATAAACTCTTTGGGAGGCGATTATATATATACATGTCTCCAGGTCTGGCTTGGCAACGGGTGCATTGCACTGCTTAGGAATTCTGCAGACCGTTTATGCCATGAAGGCAAAGTATTGCTTCTATCTTTCATCTTTTCACACCTTCCCCTTTTTCAGTTCCCCGCAAATGTCTGAGAGTTGGGGTGTGCGCCACTATCAGAGATTTCACTGGAGACAGAGACAAACCTTTTCAAATAACAACCAGATGGCAAAACACCATGATTCCCCCCCCCCTCCCCCCAGCAACGCCTGTAATACTTCTGCTTGGCATTTCAGTTCATTATTTATTTCGAACGGATCCGTGTATCATCGCTCTTGGAAATGCCATGAACTTGGGGTTTTAAATCGAGGCAGCCTGGGTTGTGTTTTTTTTTTTAGTTGCAAAACAATGGAGATTGTCAAAGGGCCCCGGGTTCGCTTTTCTGCGTGTTCACAAAGCGTTAAAGCTTTATCGAACAAAACGGCTCTGTCTGACCCCTGCCAGACAAAAGGCAACTTCCATTTTCCTCCACAGGAAGAGGGGCAGGGAGCAAATGTACAGTACTAAGTGAGGGGGCGCGAAAGAGCCTTATCGGCCCAGACCGGGGGCTTTTAATTTCCCAGCAGAGCAGATGGGACCAAGGCCAGGTTTAAACTCTGTAGTGACGCGAGGGAAGCTACCTGGGTCCTTCGCCTCCCCCAGGCCTTGAACCGGGCCAAGGCTGCCTCAGAGCCACAAACCCTCTTAGTTCCGGAGTCTTTAACTCCGTCTATGTTGCTGATGTGATTGGCCTAATTAAGGTAAGTGGGAAACGGCGCCAAAGCAAAGCAAAGCAAAGCAAAGCACCCCCTGAAACTGCCAGATCCCCATAGCCAGCACCTGGCCCGCCGGTTTGTGCGCGAACCGAGCCCTGCCTCCCCCTCCCAGAGTAACGGGGCCGGCCCTCCCCCCAGCGTCCCGCGGGGATTCCTGGACGCTCCTCTCCCTGGAGCTGCGGTAGGTGTGGACGCGTTTCTCTGGGATGTGGCAGGGGCGGATATGCTTCGCGCCTCGACGCGTGTGTGGTGACTGGCAGAGGATCGAGTCCCTGTCCTCCTCCCAGCCCCCCGCGGAAGGACTTTCTCTCCTAACATAGGCGCTGCCAGTGTTACACCCCCGTGGCTGTATTTTAGGGGAGATCGTGTTTCCTTAGGCTGATAGTCAGGTAAGGATACAAATGAAGGAAATCACGGTTGGGTGTGTGTAGATCTAGGCAATGTCTGGGTGCATTTTGTCGCCACGAATATCCCCCCACCCCGTGCCACACACACCGGCTGTCTCGCTGTCACTCACAGCGCAAGGTGTCACAACACACACACAGTTGTCTGCGCGGCTTCTCTCCCGCACCCCCTGGCGGGCGGGCGCGTGTTTCCCGGGCGCACGGCTCAGCCTGTCCTGTGCCCAGGCCCCGGGGCGGGGAGCTCCGCGCTGTCTGCACCGAGCCGGCCGGCTGCCCCGGCCCTGAGGCTTCGCTTCCCGCTTACTGACCAGTGCAGGGCCGCGGCTGATCAGCAGCAGAGAGACGCCCCCAAAGCTGGCACAAGGTCAGCAGGCGCGAGCGAGTAGGTCAGAGACTCCACTCGCTCGCGGGATGGGCTCCGGCGGGAGGCTGCTGGGGCCGGGAGATCTGCGGGGACGGATGGATCCCCTCCCACGCGGATCACGCTGCGCTCAGGTAGGTCATTGCCGTCTAGATGGTTCCAGGGCTGTGGTTTTGTGGTTGTGCCTGTTATAATGCAAAGGACCCTCCCAGGTAAAAACCACAAAAACCAAAAAACCCAGAGTCGCAGCGCCCCTTTCTCTGCAGAGTGGATTTGTCACAGTTCTAAAACCGGGGTCTTTTACCAATGAACTGGGGGTCACCCAATGAAATGAACAGGCAGCTGTTTAAAACCAACATCTCTTCAGGCAAGGCCCAGTCAACCTGTGGAACTCCTTGCCAAATGAGTTGTGAAGGTCAAGACTATAAAAGGGTTAAGGGAAAAAAAAGAACAGGATACATTCCCGGAGGTTAGATCCATCAGTGGCTGTTAGCCAGGCTGGACAGGAATGGGGTTCCTAGCCTCTGGCAGAAGCTGGGAGTGGACAACAGAGCATGGATCACTTGATGATTATCTGTTCTGTTCATTCCCTCCGGGGCACCTGGCATTGGCCACTGTTGGAAGGCAGGATACTGGGATAGATGGACATTTTCTCTGACCCAGTATGGCCGGTTTTATAGTTTGTCATTTGTTCCAGTTATTTCTGTCTCATTCTCCGTGCTGCTTGTTTCTACACTGTTGAGGAGGAGGGCTGGTGTATTTGTTTTGATTTGTAATTGCTGGAGGGATAAGGAAATCAGTGCATAAAAGGGACAATCTCTATCATTCCATTTCACTTGTAGGAAAGGGGGGATTATTTCCAATTATTGGTGATTGGTTTACAGAGGACTAGTCTTTATAAGGGGGGGGGAGCACGGTACTGTTGAGGCACTGGGACAGGAGTTTCCCCATCCGTGTTCTCCACCGCTACTTCGGGTCTTGGAAACCCACCCACCAGGTTACCAGCAGCGGGCCAACCCAGGGAGCAGCGGGGTAGGGTACCCCTTCCACCCGGACCCCCCCACAACCCTCGCAGGGCCAAGGAGCAAGTTGCCTGGAGATCTGAGCTCAGCAGCTCCACCCCAGCAACTTCCCAGCCGCCAGCCCAGCTTCCTCGGGCTGTTGATCAAAGCAACGGGGCGGGGAGCAAGCAAATCCCAATAAACACCCCCAAGGAAAGCAGCGAAAGAGACAAGCGACCCCCCCCCCCCCCCAGGTAATTCCTCCTCCCCGAGCCCGCTGAGCGCACGGGGGAACCGACAGAGCAAAACCCGAGTCAGCCCCTGGGACAGGAGGCGGCGCAGCTCTGCCCCCTGCCGGCGCATCACAACAGCTGCACGGGCTGGAGGCGGACCAATCCTGCCGTGTGGCGGAGGCTGAGTCCCGTTGAGTCTCTGGGGCCAGCTCCCCATTGGCGGGGGGAGGGCGGGGTGGCTCTTCCTCACTCCGCCGGGGGAGGGGGGGGTCAGTCTGGGTCAACCTCCTCCCAACACCCCCCCGTCCCTGGAGCAAAGGAAATCCCTCCTCCCTTGGAAGTGGGAGCGGACTCCTCCCCTGGGTGGGGTAGAGGAAGAGGCCCAGGGAAACCCAGGCGGCGGAGCTGGTGACTGTGGGGAGCGGGAGGGGATCACTTCCCGTTGGGTTTGGCCAGGAGTCAGCCGGGGGCGCCCAACCTTCCTGTGCTATTACCCCCCAGGTGGCTGGAGTTCAGCATTAGGGGCTGGGGCTGGAACGAACCACGCCTCCCCCTCCTGCTGCTCTCACCCAAGCAACTCCCCTCTCCTCCGACAGGGGGCGCAGTGCCTCATCACTTCCTCTCCTCCCCTTTCTTTTCCGGTCAGGGTTGCTAGTAAGGGGTAATATTTTTTAATGATTAAAAATAAATAAAATACAGGTTTATTTTTAACGAATACACCCATTTGAACTTGACAACAAACATTAAGGAATAAACTCATTATAATCTACTCCTATCCTCCCAGTTGAATACAAAACATGATATTAAGTAGTATATGTTTGCTGTCAAGTTTTAAAGAAAGTCTAACTCCTCAACTGGAGGAAGTCACTGACTAGGCACCTGGAACCAGCGTCTCTTGATGTGCTAAACTAGCTTTTCACAGCAGTAGTGTTTTTTGCCAATGCAGAGAGAATATTTTCTTAACTTCAGTTTATGCAGCTAGATCAGTTCAATGACTAATTCATTCACAGTTAAAAAATCAATTAGAAGCTGAAAACACAGGAAAGCTTGTTTTCCTAAGTCAAACCATGAAAAATAAATATTTGGTGTGAGGACCAGATCTACTAATTCTAACATCTTGAAGGACATGGTGAGCAGAAACAATCAGTTCAGTTCTCTGATAGACAGTTCCTTTGTTTAATAAATCAGTTATTTTAAATTGCAAAACATGTTTTGATAAACTTTTAAAACTTTTTGCTCAGCTTATTTTTTCCTTCTGTTTTCAGCACATCTAAGATAGTTCCATTTAATAATTAAATAATAATTAAAACACTGGTTTTGTGTATTTTAGTTTAATTTGAATTGACATCCAACCAGAGCCTGATACAAACTGGAAGTAACAAATTAATGATCATCTAGTAAATAAGACATGTTCCAAAATAATAAAAATGTAAGCATTAAGAATCTGAATAAATGCCACATAATTGCTTAAATAAATATGTATAAATATAGTATATCTTCCTGGTTAGCAAAAAAAGTACCAAATTTAGCGCAGTGGCTCTATTTAGTTGCAAATCAACATGTTTTAATGATTACTAACCAACTAAAAGCAATCCTTCTTTAGGAAAATAACTAATACAAGTGGAAAACACAATTAAAATCAATTATTTACATTGAGAATCCCTGCTATCTGATTTAAATCAGAATTAAAATCTGTGATTTAAATCAATCCACCAAATCAGTCCAATAGCTCTAAGCCCCAGCTATACATTGTCCCTTAGCGGAGCACCCTACAAATTCATTGCTCCATCAGCCTTCCACACAACTCTGAGCCCCAAGGCATTCCTCAAATAGCTCCAGAGATGCATGTGGGACCACATAAGCCCAAGCCTGCTGCCCAGAAATCAATCTGCCTATCTATATATCTATTTTAGGTTCTAATATGGCCCCTATTCCTGTACTGAGTGCCTCACAATGATTAATGTAAATATCCTCACTACCCCCCTGCAAGGTAGAGGAGTATTATTATCCCTGTTCGCAGCAGGGTAACTAAGGGATGCCGGAGGTCACACTGCTTGCCACCCTCAAAGCTCTGGGCTTCACTTCCCAATGCACTATGTGACCAGGCATCCCCGGCCCTGAGCTCTGGATGATGCTCTGTACTGTAATCCTCAACCCCACCCCTAAATCTGATAAATCCATTCCTATTGCCGCAGGCCCCAGGATGCATTGCTGGATAAGCATCAACCCCAGACCTGGGCATACTTCACTCTGAGTCCAATCCAGTACTGCATAGGGGGACAGCACTGTGCTGCAAGAGATGCTATTTTTAGATGACATCAAACCTGGTGATTAAAGATCCACTTGAAACTGCTCTGTCCGGTTACATTCTGCCTGGGCAGACTTCATTGGATAGTCCTGTTCTCCACAAATTGCCCTTAGCTGTTCGGTAGTGTTGGTGTGCCCTGCAAAAGAGGCTGCCTTAGAGAGCTCAGTATTTTGTGAATGGATAGATGTATCTCTGTAGAGTTTGTAAAATGTCTCCAGTGCTTTGGGTTCTTTGGCTGGAAAGTGCTATGCATTTTGTTATTCGATTCGCAATCTTGGATCAAATCCTGCAATTCCTGCACCTGCAAAAAATCCCCGGGACACGTTCAGCTGCAACTGGATTGACTTCAGTGTGGCTTCTCGGATTTCAAAGGGAGAAGAATTTGCCCCCCCCCCCCTAATGTCACTGGGAGTTTTGCATGACAAAATCAGCAGTATTTGGCCTGTTATTATTTTCCTTCTTTTGGAATTCCCTCAACTTTTGTCAGCCTCTACAGACTTTGGGCCAAATCCTGCCTTTAGCTATACCTGTAACAACTTGTGCTTCCCCAGTCTTAAATGAGGGTAGAACTTGTCTGGTTGACTGATTATATTCAGCATTGACAAACAATGCTTCACTAGATTAACTGTATTATTTTATTGCCGAAATCCATATTGATTTTCAATCCCACCCATGCAATGTTCATTTCCAGCTATTAAACTGCTCCCCTTGGATGAGTGTGTAATGCATATACTGTAGCCACAACACCTACGTTCAGGATTGTAGGCTCCGTGCGCTGTGGGTGGGGCGGTGTGGAGGACCGCAGCCCTGGGATCCGGGAAGGAGGAGGTTGTGTGGACTCATTCAACGTTTTTCACAGAAGCGAATTCCCATGTTTTAACCAGCCCTACTCCGTCACTCAGGCGAAGAGCCCCACTGATGTCAAAGGCTGCGCATATGGTAGTGAAGTGTTCTTAGCACTGGTTTGCTTTTTAAATAGCTTCCTAGCCCCCGAGTGAGACACCATCTTATTTCAGGGAGCTGACATATGTTCCAGGGATAAATAACATTGAAGCAGATCACATCCCCTAGATCTGCCTGTAGATTTGCCCCCTTTCATGTGGAAGGGGGGCTTGGCTGCCTCTCTCATACCGTCTCTCCCCAACCACGGAGTCCCATCCACACATTCCCACTCCATGCTTGGGAAGAGTATTGAATCAACAGGACGAGGGGAAGGAGTGAGCAGACCAGGGCTTGACGGAGGGCCAGGCTTATTATCTTTTCCAATAAATGTCCCTGCATACTAAGATCCCATGGGGGACTGTTTGCACCAGAGCTGATGTGAATACTCAGGGCCTTCCTTTGGTTCCCTCAGAGTCTGCCAGAGTTGGGAATGAACCCAGTGGCCTTTTTCAGGGAGGGAAAACTCCATCCCTCAATGAGTGATCTTCATGAGAGGATCCTCCTGGAGAATTCCCTTTCCAGAGCCCTCTACCATGAGATGACCTGTGCTATGGGAAATCAGTCCAGTTACACTTCCATATGTGAAATGCTGCAGCATCAAATCCCCTATAGAGATCTTGCTCACCTCCAGTTTATTTAGAAAGGCTGAAAGAACTGACAAACACAACTCTGGTGGAGAAAATACTTTACATGGGTGAGAAATGAGGAAAAATCCTTAAAATCTGATATTACCTGGATTAATTAATGGCCCTCAGGTGATGTCCTCACATATTTTAGCTTGCATTTATAAGTTATATGCACAGATCTCACAGTTGTGCATGGGACACTGCTTGCGTCAACATTAAGAAAAGAAGCGAAGACGTGTATGTTTGTGTTGCTTTGTAATAATGATGCTTGGGGATAGCTGTCTAAGGTATGCTCCCATGATCATAGTAACTGAGCATCTCAGTCTTCTTATCTTCACCGGAGACTGTGAGGTAGTGAAGTGTTATCCCCATTTTTCAGATAAGAAACTGAGACACAGCCAGACTAAGGGCTAGATTCACAAAGAAACTTAGACCGTGTCACCACACCAGGTGGAGAGGCACTGACTTTGTGATTTGCCTGGGGGTGCTCCACCTCAAGCCCCGCCCCCACTATATCCCTTTCCCATAGTCCCTGCCCCTTCCTGTCACATTCTGTCCCCTCCCCTGAGTGCACCCTGCTCCTACTCTGCCACCCCACCAGCGCCTCCCGTGCTGCTGAACACCTGATCACCAGTGGGTGGGAAGTGCTGGGGGTATGAGGGAGGAACTGATTGGCAAGGCTGGCCATGGGAGATGAGCACCCACTTGTTTTTTTCATGGGTGCTCCAGCCCTGGAGTTGACACCTAAGGCCCAGTGGTTAGGGCACTCCTGAGAGGTGGAAGACCCCAGGTCAGCTCCGAGGCTTGCAGCTATGTTGGAGGTGTTCATCTTCCTCTCCCCCACAGACATTTTGAATAAGCTCACCTGTTGAGACTGGTGAGCTTAGAGCACACTTACCGGATCATACCCCACTGGTGACATAGATGGAGGAGAACTTATCTTTCCCCAGATCGTGACTGGCTTTGTGGTTAGGTGTCCATGTGCCTGGCAGGGGGCTGTAGCAGCATGGGCTCCTTGGGAACTTTTGGGCACCTATGGGGTTCAGGGGGCTCTGTGAATCCCCATGAGGCCTGATTCTGGGATTTAGGCACCTAAGGCATATTGTGAATCTAGCCCAAAGTCACACACAGCAAATCTGTGGCCAAAGCAGGAACTGAACCCCCATCTCACAAGTCTTATCTGAGCACCCTAAGCATGGGACCAGTCTTCTTTAAGCAGCTACCCAGTCTCTTGTTTTTTTATTGGTTTTGTATTTTCCTTGTAAAGTGAATAGAGAAACAATAAAAGAATTCACAATAATAGTTCATTCAAATTCCTCCTAAACAACTGGTTTTATGTGATTTCTACTGGCAGTAAATTAACAACACGTTTTATTTTTTTTTAATGTTTTTACTAATGAATCTCCAAGTTATTTCCCCTGGATTTCATGTCTTAGTGTTTGTCTTTACATCCAAGCTCTTTGGGTCAGGAACTCTCTTTATTTTGTGCCTACGGAAAGCGTATGTTCAGTGCTAATAAATAATAACTGAAACAAGTATAATATTGTGCCCACAACATATATACCAATATGTCCTTCTTAATTTCTGGAAATATGTATTTCCTTTTATGTAGGTTAAGTTTAAAATAATATACTTTAATAGTTTAAAAACAAATGTCCTTACCAATAACATCTCCAATAATAACAACTGTAAGCATGTTAAAATCTAATTTATTTGTCACTATCTATCCCATTAGTTTACTTTTCTATCTTGTAAAAAAAATACTACATTTATTGTAGAAAATAGTTTTGCTTATAATTAAGACTACAGTTTAGTCAGGGATATTTATAGTAAAAGTCATGGATGGGTCACAGGCAATAAACAAAAGTTCATGATCCGTGACCTGTCCGTGACTTTTACTATAAATATTCCTGACTAAAGCTTGGGTGTGGGGGGGTGGATGACTGCTGGGAAGGGGGGTGCCCCAGAGGACCGCTGCTGGAGGGTGTCTGGTGAGGGCTGCTGCTAGGGGGTTCATCTGGCTTCCTGGGGTTGCCAACTGTGACTGCTCTGGCCACCCCAGGAGCTCTGCTCAAGCATTCCCCGGGGCCAGCTGCACCGGGCGCTGCTCAGGCGGTCCCCGGGACGAGGTGGCCTGGGCCACCTCAGCAGCGGCCAGTGCGGCTGGCTGCGGGGCTGCCCCAGGTGGCTGCAGATCTGCTCCAGCAGTGGCCAGTGTGGTTGTCCCGGGAGCTACCTGAGCAGCTGGCCCCAGAGTCAGTTGTTTGGGCAGCCCTGGAGTCAGCCACACTGGCCACACAGTCAGAGGGTGCGGAAAATCACAGAATCTGTGACCCCATGACACACACGAAGCCCTACTTAGAGTTAGTTTCCCTCCCTGATTCTCATGCGCTGGCTGATGCTGTGGTGTCTGGGCTGCAAGTACTGCTGGGGGATGTTTAAATCCAAACCAAAAAACATTTGTCACCACAATTTTATAAAGTCATGAAAACATTTGTTACCGGTTGACTTGGATGGTTTAGACACAACAAATCCTGCATCTTGGCAGGGGGTTAGACTGGACGACCCTTGCGGTCCCTTCTAACCCTATGAGTCTATGATCCATTGTTTGCTAAATAAATAAACTTAAATTCGGACCCAAAGCTACCAGACAGTGTCCCTTTACATTTCCTAGGCTGTTTTAAAAGCCTCATGCCATAAACCTGGATTCGTCATGAAGGTAGGGCACTCACAATGGACTAAGTACTCTCATTTCTGGATATATGGGTTTAAAAATAAAAGGACTTGACCATGAGCAGTCGGTAGAAGTTAAAGATTCCTAGCACACTGAAGGAAAGCATCCACTTCTGTCTTTCCTTATGGCTGTTGTAGTTCCTAAGAGCTCCACTCGCAGTGCTAGGGATTGTACGGACACAAAACCAAAAGATAGTCCCTGCCCCAAGGAGATTACACCTAAGAATACGCCAAGAGACAACAGATGGATACAGACAGATTGAGGGGGGATTACAAGGAAACTGTAGTGGGGCGGCTGCCCCACTCCAGGAAAAAGGGGCTTAAGACAGCCTTGGGAAGGTCTGTGGCTGGGAGCAAGAAAGTTCTCAAGCTGATTGGAAAGGCAGCCCAGCAAAGGGCTGCACATGCTTGTACTCCACACGTTGCATCTCCTCACCCTCGCGTCCCGCCCCGACACCAAGTGGCGGGACAACCTGCCATCGAAAGAGGGTGAGAAGCCCCAGTGAGTCAGCTTCTATTCCACCTTGATTCCACAGCCCGCCGGGGATATTAGTTGGTGGCTCCTTCATGGAGCCGTGAGCACGGGCGTGTACTTGGCGCGGTTCATCCCAATGCCCTGTCCCTTCTGCGGCGTGAGGGAGGACCTGGCGCACGCCTACCTTGAGTGCGCCAGGCTGCAGCCCCTATTCCGGCTCCTCCAGAACCTCTTACTGAGGTTCTGGCTGCACTTTTCCCCACATCTATTTCTTTTCGCGCACCCCATCCGGGGCCCCACAAAGTCGCGAGACCTCCTCGTCAACCTCCTCCTGGCACTGGCCAAAGTCACCATCTACAACACCAGGAGGAGGATGCAAGATGAGGGGGCATGTTGCGACTGTGGGGCCTATTTCCGGTCCTCCCTGATCTCACGTATCCGGGCAGAGTTCCACTGGGCAGCGTCCACTGACTCCCTTGACAGCTTTGCGGAGCAGTGGGCGCTGTGCGGGGTTCTCTGCTCGGTGTCCCCATCCGGCACCCTCGTTTTGAATCTGTGACCCTCACTCCTTTTCCTCTTTTTTCATTAGTTGTTCCAAGTACTTAGTTGTACCTGGGTCCAGTGTCCCTCCCGCAAGGCTGGGGGAGGGGCTTTAGTAACGGGCAGGCTTAGGCCCGCCCACCTCCTGGGAAGCCAAATAGAAGCAGAGGGCTGCAAGTGAAAGCAGCTGGGGCGGAGCAGCCACAACTGTGGCTGGGTCAATCAGGGCCCTGATAAAAGGGCTCAGTTTGGTGCAGAGGCACAGAGTATCTTCTAACTCAGCGGTTCTCAACCTGTGGGTCGCGACCCCTTTGGGGGTCGCCGAGCGCTTCCCGAGGGGTCGTGAGCCCCTGTGGCCGACATGAAACCGCCAAATTGATTATTTCCGAATTCGGCAGCTTTTCGGCGGACATACCCACTCTCCCGATTCTCCACCGAAGCGCTTGCGAAAGCGGAAGCAATCACTTCAGCAGAGAGTCGGGAGCGATCGGAATGTCCACTGAAAAGCCGCGGAATGCGGAAATAATCAATTTGGCGGCTTTTCGGCGGACACACAAGGGTCGTGCCGAGAAGCCGCTAGTGAAAAAAGGGTCGCGGTTCTCACAAGGTTGAGAACCGCTGCTCTAACTGCAGAGGCAGACAGGCCTGGCTGCTGGGAGCTTGAATAGGTACCTAGAGTGAAGCAGGGCTGGGGTAAGGCAAGGGGAGCTGGGGAAACTCCGGCCTAGAAACCCCCAGGCTGCAGGGACGAGGGGACGACCCAACAAAGGGTACTGGAGTTTCAGGGGGCAGCCCATGACTACAGAGGCAGCAGGCCAAACCCTCCTTGCTGGTGATGAGTGGCAATTATACTGCAGTCTATCCCAATGAATTGGGGTAAGTGGTGACTCCCAGTTGCCTAGACTGAGGCAAGGTGGGGATAGGGAATGGGGGTACCTGGGAAGGGGAGACCCTGAGACTGTGGGGTTACTGCATAGGTGCAGCACCCCGGGGTCCAGGAGGGACACAGGGCCAGCAGCAAGCGGGACATCAGCCTGCAGAGGGCGCTCCGGACGCTGGAAAGAGCTAATTCCCTGGGTGACCAGCGCCGCCCTGCTACAGAAACAATGAGACAATAGTCTTTAAATCAAGATTTGAGGACTTCCGTAATTCAGCCAGAGGTTATGACTCTAGTACTGGAGTGGGTGTGTATGGTTCTGTGGCCTGCAATGTGCAGGATGTCAGACTAGATGATCATGATGGTCTATTCTGGCCTTTAAGCCATACCAAAAAAAAAACCCCAAACAACGGTCTCAGCATACCAGCAGCCTAGCAGTTTCTGTAGGCATCCCAGAAAGGGAGCGTTCTGAGGAGCGATCTGAAGGAGACTAATGAAGTGGTATTGTGGATGTTTATGGGGAGCACCTCCAAAGCATGAGAGGCAGCGTGGGAGAAAGCACAAAGATGCTTGTTTGAAAACTTCCCTTCATTTGCCTCATGCGATTGGGCCCAAAGTTGGCAAAATCCAAGTCCGGAGTTGCACTTTTGTTACCAGAAGGACTGGTTCTTCGCTCCGCAACACCGGTTTTATGCCAGCGTTACTCCATGGCAGCCAACAGAGTTTGACCACCATAAAACTGCTGTAACAGAGGGAAGAACCAGCCTCCTAAAGTTTGGAGCAGCAGTTACACTGGAGAGAAAGCGCTTACCTTGAGAAGGCTGGCAAGGCAGGGATGTCGTTGATTGTTCAGTGTTCGAATCAGCCTAGCGAACACCACAAAATATTTCCTGGGCAGAGGCACTCAGAGTTCAGATTGCTACAGATGGACCCACACACCTTCTGCATTCCCTTTCTACAAACACCTCCGTTATCAAATGCTAATCACAGAAATTCTCGCAAAAAGTGAAGTTGGAAAAGTAGTACGGGGGTGTATTTGACATGCTTGACACAGCAAGAATAAGAGTCCCCAAACCCTAGGCCGGTTCCCTGAAACAGAGACAATTGGACAAGTCATTCAAAGGTCTGTCTGCGTCTTTCACAGCTGGGACTCCGCATGCATGTGGAGTTGCTGGGCCTAGTCCTCTTCTCACGCAGTGAAATTCCATTGAAGTTCATGAAATAACTCCTGATTTATAGGGGACCCAGGCGTGCTTTGTGTAACTAGGACAAGAGGAAATTATATCTCAGTTCCGCACCCAGCCAGTAAATCTCACAGTAGCCTGAGTTTTTTTTGTTTGGTTGGTTTTTTAGGAAAGATGCTGTGGGCAAGGCTTGTGTGGCCCAGAAAGGAAAAAGTTTAAAATTCCCCTATCCTGCTTATCAGCAATTTCTCCCTTAACTGCTGCCTGTCTTTGGGAGAGTAAAAGCCACAATATCTCCATCAAGCCCTTCTCCCAATTAAACATATAAGAGTTACCCTCAGCCCATTAGGAAACAGAAACACGACCACATGACTTATGTGATCAATCAAAATGAATGGCGCTCAGCCATCCAGAATCCAATACTGGCAATGAGGGAGCTGCTTATGGTTAATCTAGAGAATGAATAAATTAGTTGACAAGAAATCAGCTGGAGGAAATCCCAATCTATTTGCAGTCACTCCTTGAGCAGAGAAAGCTAAATTCATTGAGTCGAGGATTGAGCTCTGATTGATTGGCACATGGTGTGGGTTTACTCTATCGAGCCAGGTGTATTTTCCTGCTTTCTAGTCTTAGTTGCATTTTGAGGTCATGATTTATGCAGATCGCCAGAAATAAAATAAAGCTGTTGGCAGTCAGAAAACATTGAGAACAGCCGATAGCAATGACACTGAAGTTAGGGGAGTCCATATGTCAAGCTAAGCTCTTCTCTCCTATGCAACAGTGTGACCCTCCAGCAAGCACAATGAGGCCAGTTTCTGACCTCATTCATGCCAGTGCAAATCCAGAGTAACTTCACTTTTCAGAGGATTTACTATGGATTGTCCATGTGTAAAGGAGATCAGAGTTGGCTCATGCGGCCTGATTCTTCTCCCTCAAACAGGTTTCATACGGGCATAACTCCACGGGGTGAAATGTTGATCCTACTCAAGTTGTTGGGGCCAGGATTTCACCCATTAACTTCAATGGAATCATTCCTGATTTACACTGAAGTAAGTGAGAGAAGAATCTCCCTGTTTCTGTTAGTGCCGTTGCACTGGTGGTACTGAATGGGGAGTTTAGCCCTTCAGACTGCTCCAAAGGAGGCTTTGTCATGTGAGGAAAAATTATGAATAAGATTCTTTAAATAGAAATCCACATCATCACAGCATACATTGTATCGAGTGGATGGATCACTGCGCAACAAGCCCCTTTCACACTTCTTGAAAAAATCTTTTCCTTTGAGCTGCCAAGTTATCCAAATATGTAGCATTTTCCATGGCTACATTTACCTTTGTGAAAGACTGAAAAGAGCAGTCAGCTCTCATATTACATTAGCTGCATGTTTGATTCCTTTGCTCCTTGGAAGTGTGAAGTTGTTTTTTCAAGCCTTTTGATAGTCTTGCAATATTTGTCTTTTCTTATACACCAAATGTTTCGATCATATGCATAGGGCCAGATCCTGGGCAGGGTCAGTCCAGCTCCATGGAAGTCAATGGAGCTAGGCTAATTTACCTCCATTGAGGATCTGAATCATAACGTTTTCACCAAACATGAATTTCTGAATGTTCCCACAATATTCAACTTAACCTCCAGCCTCCCAAAACATTTTATTTTTCTTTCCTCTGAAGCTTGGGTTGCCCAATCTGGCTGGCCGTATTCCTGGAGGTTTCATCACATGACATAATCTTTAATTAAGGATTAATCTTTGATTCCTGGAGACTCCAGGAGAATCCAGGAGGGTTGGCAGCCCTGTCTGAGGCCTTTCTCCCACTGGCAGCCATTTTCTAGGTGTACAGTATTCTCTTGCCATGTTCTGATGCACAATTCAAACCTACTTCCATTTGTATAGCTGATGGCAATGCATTGCAAAAATGTGATTTAGTATTCCCATAGTCTAGTCTGTCTTGTCAGGGATACCTGAAATGCATTGCAAATTCATTCCACTGACTGTAGTCTTGACGGTGATGGCTGTTTTAGATGCCATTTTGAAAATGCCTATTATATACTGTTGTAATGACTACTGATTTAGGAAAGAAATTGATCTTAAGTTATCCAAGGGCGCAATCCTGTAAGGTGTGAATGTCTCCTGAGAGATGCTAGCATCCTCAGCTTCCACTAAGACACATATTGGAGTTGAAGTTACTCCTGTACCTGTCAGGAGGCGATTGAAGGATTGAGTCCTAAATGTTAAACCCATACAGCTGTAGTTGGTACGAATTAAAACAGTGACTTTTGTCTTCCCCTGGGGAAACATCCCATAAAATTCAATAGAGAATTATAATCATTCTGTGATATTTTCTAAATTAAGCTATAGAATTCTACAGTGAAGATATACTTGTCTATTAAGTTATATAGGGTGGTTTCCAAATTGCCCAAGAAGGACATAATTCTCTGTTTAATTCCATAGTATGCTTAGAATAATTTCTATACAGATTTATTTAACTTCTACAGAACCCTTTTGATTTTATCCCTTAAAATCATATAGGATTTAAGGACTAGAAATGTCTAACTTCCTATGGTGCATATTTTATTCCTCTGTAATTAGAGAGAGAGTTAAGAAGCCACAGTAAGTAGGAGCATAGGATTGTTTTGTATTGTTATTTTAAAAAAGGAAATGTCTGGATAGAGAGTGAATGAGTCTGAATGTAGGATATTGGCAAAGTTGATTGTTTTTACCATGTTTAAAATAATACATCAATCATCTCTTTGAAGTTATATTTTGGAAAGGGTATGTCTAGCTTTAGTTCTGTGGTGACTGGGAACAATATATTGGAGGGCAACCTAAAGATGTATAATGGCTTTTAATAGGAATCAGTCTATTAGACAATTGTCTTGTGCTAAATATTTCCACTAACTAGACATAGAGTTAAAAAGTACCCTGTAATGTGGCATATTTAGAAGAGAGGAAAGAATAGATCTGGGAATTACTCCTTTTGGAAATAAGAACAACCATGAAGTGATTTTACCTGTTACAAAAGAGATAATAATCAAGTATTTAGCTAGGTCTTCTGTTGTCTTGTCAAAGAACTTGCTCTTACAGAATGATCTGACAAACATTTTGTCTCATCATTCTATCATCATGTGCAGCACTTCGCCTACTAAGTAGGAGAGAGGTTATTTGAGTTTTGTTAAAGATTATTTCATATTCAAATATTGTTTAAGTATTACATTGCATCAAGCCAGGTAATAATTAAACAGAGAGGAACATTATTACATAATGGCTGCTTAGGGTGTTATAGGGACCTGAGGCAATTGCTGAGGGTCTGAGAGCCAGTGTACAATGATAAAAAACATCTTAGAAGGAATTTACCACTGGTTATGCTGTTAATACACAATTTTAACACTTAAATTAGTGGATTTATGTTTATTTTAATTCATAAATGTGGCTTGAATGGAGATGTGAAGGGAATAGAAGGGACATTACATCATACAGTGCCTGGAATCAAGGCTTCAGTTAGGATTGTTGATCCAAAATATTGGGGAAAAATAATAATTGTTAAGCTGATATTACTGCAGTCTCTGTTGTACTGCTGTGGTTTCTGCATGTATCACATTCTGTATCTTCAGCTGGTATAAGCTGGTGCAGGGCTGTTAACTTCTTTGGAGATATACATATAGATGTATGGAGATATGACTCTCCAGACCTTCTTCCTTGGGGAACCAGGTAAGCATTAACTTACAATAGATTTCCAGGGCTGAGTGGCATTAGATGTCACCTTCATGGCTGTTCCACTCTATAGTGCCCCACTCACCAACCAGCCTGAACCCTATGGCTTTGGTGGAGTTACAATGGTGATTAATGTGGCCAAGTGCATTTAACAGTAAGATGAGACTTCAAACCAAGGACTTGACCACATGTGGCCATTAAAGATCCTGCAAAAAATTCGGTAAAGATCAAGGTGAAAACTGGTGTCCAATTCAAATTCCAGTTCAGATAATGACATTCTGTTTGCCTACTTTCTCTCTATAGGCACAATATTTTTCTTTACTTACTATTCTAAACAGTTGTAGTGTTACAGTGAGCTGTTACATAGCTGCTGCATTCTACCCCAGGGACAGCTGTATTTCAGTGAAGGAGCTTAATCTGTCACTTACATTACTTTCAGGGGTGTTGTGAGACTTAATTAGTTATCGTCAAATCCTGCAGTCCTTAAACAAGAAAACCTTCAGGTCAGTGGGAGTTCTGTCTGCTAAAAAATCACGAGATGAAGCAAATGTGGCAAAAATCTTTGAAATGCTCAGATAGAAGGTGGTACAGAAATGACAAATACTGTTATAATGCTGATTAGCATATTCGATAGACCCAAAACAACTGATCTTATGCCTGGATAGATACTGACTGTCGTTTTTGCATGATACACTATACCTAAACTTTAAAAATGCATTCTGTCAAATTCAGCCGCTCCAGTTATTTCAATAGTTATTCCATATGTACACCGGAGTAACTGGAAATAGAACCTGACTTGTTCTGTTTACCTTATCTTCCATCTTATCTTATAGCAAAATCCCACATGAGGATCGTTCCTTCCTAGGGTGACCAGATGTCCCGATTTTATAGGGACAGTCCCGATTTTTGGGTCTTTTTCTTATGTAGGCTTCTATTACCCCCCACCCCCTGTCCCTATTTTTCACATTTGTTTTCTGGTGTCCCTATTCCTTCCAGTTGTTTTTAGGTGCATCAGAAAAAAATCTGATCAATCCTTTTCTGATCTTCAAGGACTTTTTAAGCAGGTCAATTATCAATTATACACACATTTTATGGTATAAAATACTGAAATATTAATAAGGGAAGTCTGAATGCTAAACTTGAATGACCATATTCACTGCAAAAGGAAAGAGTTTCCCCCCCCTGAATTATGCCAGCTAAGTAAAGCAGCTGGTGTCTCTCTTGTGGAATTTTTGTTATAAACCCACCAGCCAATCCAAGGCATTTTAAATCTGGCCTGGAGTAAATTCTTGAGTGATACATTTTTCTCTGTGTCTCCAGAGGCCTGAATCAGGCTTAGCTTTCCCTGGAGAGGCTGAGGGAAAGATGGACCTCTCTAGAACAGCAAGTTGCTGTTCTCTGTCCCAGTCCAGAGCTCAGCCTCTGAAAACAGGTCACTCATTTAGGTACTTACATCCGGAGTTAGGTGTATAACTTCAGGCACCAACACTTGAACATTTCAGCCTTAGATTTCACTAGTTCGACAAACTCCCATTGACTCCAATAAGAGATTATATGAGCAAAGACTGAGAAAGAACTTCAGGATTTGGCCCTATTACAATAAGTTCTTTGAGATGATGGCCAAAAGAATCAACAAAACATGCTTCCCCTGATTCTCCCCTGTTTGGAGAGCCACGCCTCTACATTAGATAATAAACTCTGCGGGGGCAGCAGCGTTTCCTCAGTTGTGTGTACGGTGCCAAGCACTACCTGGCCCTGATTCTGGTGTGTGTGTGTGTGGGGGGTCTTTCCCTGCTACCATAATACAAATTATTAACAGTACCTGCAAAAAGTTGATGGATTCCAACACGTGAAAAAGGCAGCAAAACTTCTGATAAAGGGAGTTATTCCTGATGGATTATATTCCGACGCATCCATCTATCAGATCCTGTCTTTTGATTTCTGTAAATCTGTGTTTTTCCTTTTGCAGTTTGAGGTTCACATTTATATTAAATGCACTGTTTTGCCTACACAGTAGCCCATAGATGGGACCGTACTTAAGGTCCAGATTCTGCTGTGGGTGACATTGCTATAAATCAAAGTCAGTGGAGTTATTCTCAGTTACTGACTCAGGTGTGAGTGAGATTAATGTTGGTCTGATGAGGCTGCCTAGGTGTAGCAGGCGGAATAGAATTTCAGCCAGAATTTTTAGCTGAAATGGAAGAATCCTGCTGAGTCAAAACCGCAAAGTATAACCTACCAGTGTTAACTGACTCTTCAGTATGTCAGAGACAAGGTGGGTGAGGTAATATCTTTTATTGGACACACTTTTGAGCTCCACCGGTCTGATCTGAAGAAGAGCTCTGTGGAGCTTGAAAATTTGTCTTTCCCACCAACAAAAGTTGCTCCAGTAGAGATATCACCTTGCCCACCTTGTCTCTCTCATATCCCGGGACCAATACAGCTACAACAACATTGCAATCTCCAATATGTTATTCATTACAAAGTACAGATGGCCAGCAATGTACTCTCTGGTCAATACACACTATGCAAACAGGGACGTAGCATCTTGTGGTGCAGTAAGCAACACGTCCCCCAAAGAAGCAAAACCCTGTCACATGCCAGATTTTGACTACGCCATGCAACCTAGGCTTTGACCTGCCACAGTTTAACAGACAAAACACTGACATGCTTTTCCCTTCGCTGAGGACTCCTCCCTGTCGCTCTTCTCCGCCTGTATTTTTGGTCCATTCTGTTCCATTAACTCACATGCTTTGCGGCTAGTCCTGCTCTCTGTTACACTGGTGTATATCTGGAATAATGACACTGATTTATCAGTGGAGTTACTCCCGATCTGCAGCAGTGTGGATGACAGCAGAACATTCTTTGTTCTGAAACTGGTGAGTACAATAAAGAATAGTTTCAGCTGAGGGGCAGCTTATGCTCACTAAAAGCCTGCTTCTGCCTGATGCCGCTCCTCCGAAAGCAATCCCCAAGCCTCCGTTGGCTTCAACAAGAGCCAGACTGGTTCCACCACTGGACCAAAGACAGAATAAGTATATTTCATTTGCAGGGCCATACAGGGGGACGGAAAGTAGGAAGAACTACTGAAAAAGGACTAAATCCTCAGCACCTGCAATACCAGTTGGCTTCAGTGAGAACTGAGATTGCTCAGTGCCTCTCAGTGCCTTTGCTGAGAGTAAAGATGTCTGGATTTTGGCCTTGGCGACTATGCAACGTCAGCTGTTTCCCAGACTCCAGCTTGCCCGGTGCACAGTTTGCTGGAAGTCCGGCTATACTTATTTGTTTGGCCTACAGTGTCAGTTCTGTCCAGGCCCCACCCTTCCCGGAGATCTGCCATCACAAGTACGAGGGTGTGCCGGTCTGCAGATCCTGCCTGGTTTGAAGATGGCAGAAAACTGGTGGATCAAAAGTTTAGCCTGCAGGCTTCTGTCAGTTTTCTTAAGCAAATAACTTCATACAGTTTCCAGAGAGCGGTAGTCTGGGTCTTGTGGCAGGAGACAAGCACGAATAACAACAGGAAACGTTACTCTAATAGCAAGTAGCTGGGATTGGCACAGGGCTTTTGTGGGGGATGGGAGGGAGAAGATGGAATCCCCCGACTTCTGACATGAGGTAGCAAAGTCAGTCTGCGGAGAATACTGCAGCCCTGCGGTAGCTGTAGCTCCCACTTGACCCTGGCTGTGCTCTGGTGGATGGCGGAGAGTGGTTCTACAGAGCAGCAGACCCACCATCTCTGGCTCCTTCTGGATCTCCCTGCAAGACCTTCTGCATGCATGAGGTGTCCATGCGGCAAACTGGAGCTGCGTGCGTGCGGCAAACTGGAGGCGGGGGCTTCTCAAATTCTACTCCTCCTCCGCAGTAGAACTGCCTTGATTACAGTGCACCTCCAGCCCTTTGGAGCCATGGAGGGGAGGGCCAGCTCTGACACAGGTGCTGCTTTAGGACTAGCGATGGGCAACCCGCAAAGGTCAAAGTGTAGGAGCATCCTCACGTTCAGTTCTGATCTCTTTGTGATCTAGCCAAACCTCTAGACTCAGCTTCTGGTCAGAACCAGGAATTGGAGAGCTGCCTGTGAAGATTAAAAAGAAGTTTTGAAATGGTTTGTTTTGTTTTGGAGGCTGAGCAAAGGTTCGGTTCAATTCTTATTTGAGCTCAGGGCCGGCGACAGGGGGGTACTACGGGTAGAGCTGTACCGGGCCCCCCGACTTTAGGGGGGCCCCGGTACAGCTCTACCCGTAGTCATCCGGCGCGGCTCTCCCCCGGACGAGCGCCTGTCCCCGGCCGGAGCAGAGAGCCCGGCCGGCAGCAGTGGCTCAGTCCGGAGGAGGGAGGGAGGGAGGGAGGGAGGGAGGGAGCAGCAAGGGAGGCTCTCGCTGCTGCCAGCTGGGGGGCGGGGAGCGCCGGCTGGGCTGGGGGCCCCCCAGCCGCTGTCAGCTGGGGGGGGTGGCGGGGCTGGGGGGGTGGCCGGCTGGGCTGGGGGGCCCCCAGCCGCTGTCAGCTTGGGGGGGGAGCGCCGGCTGGGCTGCGGGGGGCCGGCTGGGCTGGGGGCTCCCCAGCCGCTGTCAGCTGGGGGGGGGGAGCGCCGGCTGGGTTGGGGGGGCGGCTGGGCTGGGGGGGCCCCCCAGCCACTGTCGGCTGGGCTGGGGGGGGGGCCCAGCCGCTGTCGGCTGGGCTGGGGGGCCCCGGCTGGGCTGGGGGTCCCCCAAACTATTAGAGTAGGGGGCCCCCAAATTTCTGTCGCCGGCCCTGTTTGAGCTGCACTGGTTTGCGCGGCTTTCAGGTGTTTTTAAACGAATTTGTCTAGAATTTCCATCAGTTTAAATAAAAGAAGCGAACAGGAGAACCTCAGAGTTACAAACACCTCGGGGATGGAGGTTGTTCATAACTCTGAAATGTTTGCAACTCAGAACAAAACATTGGGGTGGTTCTTTCAGAAGTTTACAACTGAACATTGACTTAATACCACTGTGAAACTTTACTATGCAGAAGAAAAATGCTGCTTTCCCTTTATTTTGAGTAGTTTACATTTAACACGGGACTGTACTGTATTTGCTTTTTTCCCCCTGTGCTGCTGCCTGATTGCATACATCTGGTTCCAAATGAGGTGTGTGGTTGACTGGTGAGTTTGTAACTCCCGTGTTCATAACTCTGAGGTTTCACTGTAATTGAAAAACAAACATCGTGAGGACAATTACATCGGCATGAAGAGAAAACTCTCACAGTTTCAGCTCTGAACTACCACCTACACGCAGGATGCAAAGGGTATTTGAACAAGGAACTCTGCCCTGCGGTGATACTGTGTAGAGGAACTATTGGTGGTGGACACTTTACTCTAGGGGTGTCTCTGTATTCGCTGCATGCTGCAGGAACGAGATCTGTGAGATACACACAATTCAGAACTTCATGGATCCAGTGGCCATGACATTTCACATGTCATGTGATGTGTGGAGCAGCAGCTGCTTGCCCAAGGAGAGGCGGGTCAAATCCATTTTCTTTATCCCCGGCTTAATAGGTTTTGATAACAGGCGAAAGATGCTTTGTTAAAACAAAGTGCAAAGTACCATTTCCCATCACCTCTTTAGTCTCTCTTCTCTTGCCTCTCTGGCTTCTGTACATGAAGGGGGAGTATTTAGCCCTCAGCATGTTTTGCTGACCCTTCCACATCTTCAACAATCAAAGCAAACAGAGGTCCACAAGTACCAGCAGCCCCGAGCCTGGGGGAAGGCCTAATAGAGGATTTCTGCAAAGTTCTGCAAACTTGGTTTTTGTGACATTTCTCTCAGCAGGAAGCATCGTGTTCCAGTGAAGATTTCTTTGATTTCTTGGTAGAATCTCCCAATTCCCCGTGTGCAGGGAAAGGCATCAATCTCTACTGGCTGGCAGTAAAACATACAGGGCTGGACGGACTGTACTTCCTAAGGGACCTACGCAGCTTTTTTCTGTTATGCGCAGTTGACTCTGCTTTTTCCATGCCTTTCCTCAAGGACTATTTCATAGAATATCAGGATTGGAAGGGACCTCAGGAGATCTAATCCAGCCCCCTGCTCAAAGCAGGGCCAATCCTCAAATAAATCATCCAACAATTTTTTCTCCCATATCCCTAAGTGGCCTCCTCAAGAACTGAACACACAACCCTAGATTTAGCAGGCCAATGCTCAAATCACTGAGTTAACCCACCCAGGAAAGGTTTGGCCCTAAGGTTATTCCCGGGTAAGTTTTGATTGTCCTGACAGGTTTGATTTGTGCATGAATCCATGCGGAAGGTATTTAGTATCATTTGAACAGCGACTCTTCTGGGAAGTTATAGCCCTTCGAGAGTAGCGGTTTTCAAGCGGTGCTCCACATGGCACATCAGTGGAGGCTAACAGCTTGTGACCCCCCATGTTATAACCTCGCGACCCCCTGAGAGGTGACCCCCAGTTTGAGAACCGCTGGCATAGATGTATTTATTGTGGTGGCTGCAGTGAAAATCCTATTCACTGTTATGGGCCCAATTGTGCAACCTTTCACACATCAGTGACCATCTATAGGAAGTCACCTTGTCTTCAATGGGTCTGCTTGTAGAATAAGAGTTCACCAAGGTGCATAGAGGTTGCACAATCTGCTCCTGTGCGTATGAATTCCCTTCCATGCGTCCTTCTCTCAGTATATCAGTGAAGATAAAAAACAGGATCTTGTTTCCCCTTGATTTGGTTTTAGGGGGGATGAGGATGGCACTCAATTAAAACTATTGGCATTTCTGTTCAGCCCTGTAAAGCAATTTTTTGAGGCCAAAACCAGCTGTTCATAAACCTGAGGAGCCCTTTCCATAAGGCGGAATAAGCTAAGATCAGGACTTGCACAGCTAGTGAACTCAGATCTGACAGAAGCAATTTTAAAATACAGAACTTTTCTCTCATGGTCCCAAGGAAAACGGGCCTTCTCTGTAGGCCTCATCCCCCATGGATCAGTCTGATTGTCTGTGTTGTGCAGAGGAGTCTCAGTGAGATCATTTCTCAAGAGCCAGAGCAATGGCAGCATCCTGATGCTGCACAGCTCTAGAAGGTTGATCCAAAGCCTTTTGAAATCAAACGACAAGCTCTTGTTGGCTTCTCTGGGCTTTGGAGCAGATCCTGTATCCTTTGCCCCTTAGGCCCTGCCGATTCAGTGCCTGCTTTGCCTTAGCCCAAGGAATGGGGAAGATGCTGTGTTGGGAGAGACCGTCTGAGGGGACTCTTCCTTCCGTGTGCCCTTGTTTGTTGAGGCGATTACCTCAGAGAGAGCCAGTGCAGTTCAGAGTCGGGGGTGGGGGCGCTATTTTGGCGCCTGCCCTTTCCCTGGAGAGCCTTGTAATGTGGAAAGTGTTTCTCCTACTTGTGCCCTTTGCACGGGCTGCCCTTTGTCCGTGATACCCTCAGGAGAGGGCCACGTGCCCAAGAGGGGTGGATATTGGAAAGCTTCCCTCTTAGCAAGGCTTCTCTGACTCTTGTGGCTTGTCCAGGATGCAGCAGCAACTTGCATCCAAACCGGTGGCAGCAATTCTGAGCCTATTGCACCCAGCCCATGGTCTTGACATCGGCTGCCTAGGAAGTGGCAAACAGATTAGAAACTGGGAGTCTTGCTTTAAGCCGTGCATGTGCTAGTTCTATTCAAGACTTCACCCTGGGGCCTCAGCCTGCCAGCTGTCCATATTCATACACTCCTCACCTGCTCGGCATCTGACCTCTCGGGGGGAGGATCTTTCCCTTCTGGCAGAAACACCAGGAGGAGGGAGACACAAAGAGAGGACATTTCCGCAAGCACCTGCCCCTTCCCCCCACGCACATTCTCCCCCAACCTTCCATCGGGGGGACAGGCTTTGGGCCCTGAAACCAATCTCTGTGAATCCCCAAGGATCCTGGGAATCACCATGTGCCTGGAGTCGTCTGCACCAAGAGCCTCCAATTCTGGTTCCTGGCAGCCCTTGAGCTGCACTACCAGGGAATCCCACTAGCCCAGTGGTTCCCAAACTGGGGTTCATGACCCTCTGGGGGTTTGGAAAATGTTACAGGAGGTTCTTGGAGGGAAAAAATCCCTAATGGCGGACAGAGCTGTCCCTAGGGACCCAGGACAACACGGGGCCAGCAGCCCGGAACCCCTGGACTTCCAAGAGCTAAGCAGGACAAAGCAAGCCACACTGAGGAGATTTCAACTTCAAGACTCCTATAAGAAAGGGAAGTGGATATTTTTTGTTGTTTTTAAAATTAAATAGGCAGCTAGTCTTGATTTTAAAATTATTATGAAGAACAAGTTTAAGATTTGTTGTAACGAGCAGTCTAGGCAAACAACGCACAAGACCCAAATGCTTATGTAGGAGGAACTCTTTGAGTTGGCTTCTTAAATATCTTCCTGCTGTTTCACATCTGATACTCCGTGATGAAACGTAGGAGCCATGTCTTAGAACAGTCTTCTTCAAAGTGATACAGGCTACAAAAGTGGGATCTTGGAAGAGTGTTGCCATTTTCTTAATGTAATAAAAATACTGTAATGATAAATAATAATTAATAATCCATAGTGTGTAATAAGAATGTAAAAAAAAGAAGACATTTTATATTTCCAAGATCACTTTTATTATTTATACTGGGACAAAGGAGAAAATCCCTGGAAATATTCATGTTTAGGAAGGGATTCGCGAGACTTGACATTTTATTGAAAGGGGTTCATGGGTGGTTAAAGTTTGGGAACCACTGAACTAGTCCAAGACCACCTGCTATGGTGGGGCACCACAGAGCATCTGACACTCTGTTCTGGGCAGGTAGCAGAGAGCCACACGAGGAAGACTATTCATTCTGCCTGTGGATCTGGGGAATATAATCGATCCCCTGTTGTGCCTTAAGTCAGATTGTACTGTTGCTGTGGGGGAGCTTGCTCCTCTTGTTCTTTATGATGACCAGGAGCAGATTTTATAAAGGCACAATTTTGTGGCCGTTGGACCGGAACATGCAAGCCCCCCACTGTGAATGTTTATCAAGCACAAGCAAAATCACATTGTAGAAACTCTGGTCCAAATGTACTAGTGGTAGAGGTAGGTGCATGGCCCAGAATACTTTGTATCTTTCCATCTGAATGCATTGGGGTTCATGCAAACAGGTCCCACTAGTGCTAATAGGAGTGGCATGAACTAATCCCTATGCGTCACAATGGGAATACACTCTTCAGGGAACACGTTCCTTTGGATGTGTTTTTGAGCAAAATATGTATGCAGTGAGCACATCTTCTTGCTGCATCACAGATCCACAAGAAAACAGACAGACAAGCGTATGTTGGAAAATGCCAGACCAGCGCTCCAAGTGTTTGCTAAAGTAACCATAACTGTCTGCAAGGCACTCAGCACTTAGACATGAGAAGCTGCGTCTGAATGCTTTATCCTTGTAGTCAATAATTCAGTAAACCAGGGAAGAGGATTTTTCACCAACAGCTTGAAAATGAACTTTATTGCAATTCAGACAGATACTTTCCCCCTGCAAGACCCCAGGTTTAATAAACACACAGGCTTACCTTTGAGCTCAGCAGGGATCTCCAGTAAGTACTTTATGACAGATTTGCCACTTTTTTGAGACGTAACAAAAATGCCAATTGTTGGAACTGATAGTTTTATCAAAGCTTCTCTCCTTTAGGGTTTTGTGTGTAACCTCTCGACTCCTTGACTTGGAAGTCAGGAACAGAGCACATCAGAATCAGAGGGGGAGGTTGAAAAGTCAGGCTTCCCAGAGAAAAATTAATAAGGATGCTCTGTTTGTGATGATGATCTGAAGTAAAGAAATCTTGACACTTTTAAAAAAATGAAGCTACCAAACTTCTGCTTTTATCTCCCACCCCTAATAAGAGCTCCTTTCTGATGTAAAATGAGAGGCTATTGAGAATAGATTATTTAAGTTCTCCTACCCACAGGGACAAGTTCAACCAGTTTTCCCAGCAATTAGTTACATTTCTGCTGGACTTGCCCTGAGGGAATTTCAGAATACTGACTATTATCTTGCCCCTACATGTGGTTAGCCTCATACAGTCATAGAAATGTAGGATTGGAAGGGATCTTGAGAGGGGATCAAGTCCAGTCCCCTTCATGAAAGCAGGATCAAGTAAACCTAGACCACCTCTGATAGGTGCTTGTCTAACCTGTTCTTAAAACTCACCAATGGTGGGGATTCCACAACCACCCTTGGAAGTCTATTCCAGAGATTAATTTAACTATAAATTAGAAAGTTTCCTAACCTAGATCTCCCTTTCTGCATATTAAGCCCATTACTTCATGTCCTACCTTCCCCAGATCCTTCTCAGCAGTGCTATCTACTAGTCAGCAATTCCCCATTTTGTAACTGTGCATAAGATTTTTCCTTCCTTAGTGTATTACTTGGCACTTATCTTTATTAAATTTCATCCTGCTGATTTCAGACCAGTTCTTCAGTTTGTGAAGGTCATTTTGAATTCCAATCTTGTTCTCCAAAGTGCATGTAACCCCTCCCAGTTTGGTGTCATCTACAGATTTTATTAGCATACTCTCCACTCCATTATTCAAGTAGGCAACAGTGGTCATTTCATGTCCCTTCTCTGAAATGTGCACCAGAGGAAATGCCAACTGTTGGCCTGTGCTGCTAACAAATACATGGAATAGGCAGTTAGTACTCTGTACTTTATTGGCACCAGGTTTTTTCTTATAAATATTAGGTTCTCCTAAGCAAGTTATTCCATGTAGGTTAATAGATACTCACAGAGTTTGTCTGCAGATTCTGTTGGTGAGAAAGGTTGGGTCTCCCTACACAAGGGGGCTGGTTAGTGTCATAAACCCATGGATACCCCAAGATCTGCAGTTGTCAGTGAGCTCCTGTAAGCTTGGGCCTTCTAATTAGAAGTCTGTGTGTGTGTCTGAAAACCCTTAAAACATGGCTCCCACAGAAGGTGTGGAAACTGTATCAGTTACAGCCAACTTGGTCTGCAATTACGTATTCTAGTTTTGCCCTGCAGGCTATAGGGAGGAGAGTAAAGAGGGTCTGACCCACAGCCCTCTTCCATTCTCACCCCACCCCTTCTGACACAGCAGACTTGGATAGTCCCTGCAGAACGTCTTCTGTGCTGGCCAAGGGTCTGGAGAGCATGTACTGCAAAAGGTGTGTTCCCCCTTCCACTCTTTCCCAGGCCAGAGCCATGGACACCAGCTCCCCTCCGCTTGTGGAACTGGGAGAGAGCCTGTGGCTCTTAGATGACAAAACTCCAATTTACCTCTGAATTCATTTGACAGAGGGATGCAAGGAGGAGAGAGTATCTTTAATGTTGTCAACACAGGGCTGCAGTCTGAAGACCTGACCCAGAATTGCCTGAGTCTGGACAGAATAAAAACTGAGTAAGGCCTGGAGATTTGGCCTTCATTTTGGTGACTTGCTATTCTAACGTAAACTCAGCTGAGCTCCGGTACTGACTCAGTGCTTAGCAGTAGGGCTCTCTGGCACAAGGCTGCTCCTGTATTGCAGATTAAAAAACTTGGCATCCTTAACCTAATTATAAATTTGACCTGTAAGGACAAAGAGACCCCATGCTAGTCAGCGACTGTTCTGAGCCTCCGTGCCAGACTGCCAACGGGGGGGTTGTTCCTTCTGCTTTGGGTTTTATTTTTAGGTAGAGCCCAAAGCTGCTAGCTAGCTATTGTGATGCAATGTGCCATAGAGCGAGGCTGGCATGAGAGGAGTTGATTCATAAGACTAGTCACTGTCTTTCTTAAAATAGCATAAATTAAAGATGTTTGATGGAGCATTTCTGGATTGCTCAGTGCAGCGCTAATCTTTGGATGTGTTAGATGATTATTGTTCCAGTAATGCCTCAGGGCCCCAACTAAGAGTGAGGTTCTGTTTTGCTACATACACATTGAAAGAGATAGTCCTCACCCGAAAGAGTTAACAAACTAGAGTCAAGATAGAGCATGGGTATGAGAAAGGAAGTACTATTATGCCCATTTTATAGCTAGGGAATGAAGCATGGAAGTATTAAGTGATTTGCCCAAGGATACACAAAAGTCTGTGGGAGTATCAGGAGTGAAACCCAGATCTCCTAAGTCCCAGTGCTGTGAATTAATAAGACAAAATTCCTCCCTGAGAATAATTCCTGGTTTCAAATTGCTGTCTCTCTGGTTTATATTAGAGTCAACAAGACAAATTTCTTCCCTGCTGTAATCCCACTGATAGCAGTAGAGTTAACCAGGGATGAATTTGGTCCACTCTGTTAAACTAATCAGTTGGTCAATGCCTGAAAACGTTGATCAGATGTCTAGAGATACCAGTAACTACAAGTAGGGGGTATTCACTAGTTTTGACTCACTATGGACAAGAGTTGTCCTTGGCCATATGACGACTGATGGAAGGAACTGCGGCTGAAGTGACGTGAACTGTTGCATGGCAATTTCTTCTTGGATTATTCAAATCTACTGGTTAGCATTTCCTGGGCCCTGAGCAGTTACTTCTAATGGATAACTGCTAGCCAGAGGAAGATGAATTGACTAGGTCCTCTCAAAGACTGACTGCTCGGGACTTGTATCATTTTCACTCCATCTTTGGGGGCACATGTCCAAAGGGTTCTGAGAGAACCTCTCCACTCAGGGTCCCTGATGGACTGTAAGGTATTGGTTGTCCGTTTTCATTAATGTTCAGGAAAGCACCGAGGATGTTGCCTGAATCTTTCTGTCCACAAGTGGAAAAGCCCCCGCAATATCATCAATCTTTCTAAGAGCAACCAATTCAATGTAAATGACTTTCATGATACTTTTTGCTTGCTGTTGCTGATAATCATTTGCTAGTGCTGCAAATAGCTAAATAAACATCCAGCTTGCACGGGCCCACAAACAATTATGCATGTAAGGAAAATTGCTCACATGTAGGAGTGTCGGTGGGTTTGGTTCTTAAAAGTATATATGTAATGGGTGCTGCCATCTTAAAGCTGTTTCCCAGAAAGGTCTCCAATGAACAAAATACTATAAGATGGAAAAAAGTCCCTTTGCCATTACAAAGTGTTGAAAGCCAGGGAGTTTCAAAATTGTTGTAAGGTTTTATTTTGGTAGGGCTTTTTGGGGGGGGGAGGGTGTTGAGGGAGACAGTAGGAAATTTTAATTTTTTAAAACAAAATTGGGTTCATATAGTAGCTGGTTTAGTAAACTAACCAAAACATGTTTTAAAGATTGGAGTAAAACCTGATTGCATTATGTGAGGACTTCCCCAGGAAATCATATGGGACGTCTTTCATGAGTTTGGCCCCATACAGAACATTCCTTACAACACCTTCCTGATTACTAGTACTTTTCAACAGCAAATCGGACTCTTTCAATAGGATTGCATCATCAGTAGTCAAAATGACAGTTTCTGTTTTCTTGTTAATTAATCTATTTTTTTTAATTGGGTACTGAAAACACTCATGAGCATCCAACTCCCCTTTGTAATTAGCTGGAACTCGGAATGAGAATATGTTGTGTATTACATTGGACATTTTCTTTAAGCTGCCATTTGAGTTTTTTATAGCTCTATAACTGGTTTCAGATCATCATGGGACCTTTGAAAAGAGAATATTTGCGCAAAAAGCTGTGGGCAATTGATCTTGAAAAGACACGTGCAGTTACTTAATGGTGGGGAGAGGTACAAAAATGACATGCTATTTAAAGACATTTTCATGTTAAATTATAATAATAAAACTACCGCTTAATTTGCTGACAGTGAAATCAGGGACAACCCTTTTATAACCTAGTTAAAACACCCTTCTTGGGAGCAGCCTCTCAAAAATGAGCAAACCTAGGTTAGAAATGTACAGTTCAATGTGTTTTAAAAAAAAAAACCTAAAAAAAGCATTTTTGAAGTATGTTTTTTTTAACTTGTCTACACTTCTGCTTCTAAATCACCAAATTGTTTGGGAAATGCCACAGGATGAAGAGGGTTAGATAGGATCGCAAATCAAGACAATCCTTGAAAATCGGTCATAGATGTAGGTTGATAGTAGGCTTCAAAAGAAGACAAATTTAGTCCTCAGTATGATATCCATGATGTGAGACTCTGGAGGTGGAAGCGAGAAAGCAAGGAAAGGAAGCACCTTTGGACATCATTAGGGATGTGGAAAAATGCCGAGGTCAAGCGGGAGAAGTATGCACTATAATATTTTCTTCATTCATGTATTGATTCTGAAATCAATCAGATTTAGAGCACTGAACAATGGACTAAGACGGCAAGGGTCCCAAGATTTCCACATTAGTGCCTCATAACCTTAATCTGAAGGGACTACGTCTAGGTGAAAGAGGATAGCTACTGAAACTGGAAAGACATTGCTTTCCCCCTGCAAGTGGCTGAGTTCCCTCAGAGAAGACCACAAACTTGAAGGCACACAGCACCTCCCAGCATCAAACCTTCATACCTTGATCTGGAGATTATAGTTTTTGCAGGATAGACATCTATCCACTAGAAACAAGAACTGAAGCCAACCCACTCATTTCATATGCAGCTGTCAAACTGATAGTATGGACTGACTTTCAGTTAGCCAACACTGACTGGGCATGGGGTGGGCAAACATTTTGGCCTGAGAGCCACATCTGGGCATAGAATTTGTATGGCAGGCCATGAATGTTCACCAAATTGGGGTTGGAGTGTAGGAGGGGGTGAGGGCTCTGACTGGGGGTGTGGGCTTCAGGGCAGGGGCCAGAAATGAGGAATTTGGGATGTAAGAGGGTGCTCTGAACTCGAATCGAGGGGGTTGGAGGTGGGATGGAGAATCAGGGGTGGGGCAGGGAATTGGGGCACTCACTGGACAATTACAGCCTCCCAGGGCAATATTCTGTAGCCTAAAGGCTGGATTATGACTTGGCCTAGCTGCCCAGGATGGAAGAACTGCCCTTCAACTGCTATATGGGTTACAGGGACCATGAGTCTGACCACACAGGGGTTAGTGGGCTCTCTATGCTCACTTACTTCCCACTCTGGAGGAGCTGGGGAGAGCCTTAGCTCTACCCTACCTACTTTTGGGCCAATGTAGCCGAGCCAGGCTGGGATGGTATAATAATTTGCCACTGGTATAGCCCAACATTGAAACAAGAAGGAAGCAGGGGAGGAATGACATATTGCTGAGTCATGCGGCCTTCCAGGGCTACTCTTGGGTTGATGAGGCTGATGTACCACCTCATCCCTAAGCATTTCCCAGCTCTTCGTGGCAGGACATTCAACATTCACACTTTGAGACCTCTTGGGTTTTTTAAAAAATCTTAACCACTGGGCCGAGAATAGCTGTTTTCATCAGCTCAGGCTCTTATCAAACTGATGTGATTATCTTCTCTTCTAAGAAAGGTTTTATTTTAAATAAATTGTATGCGATGAAAAATCATGAGCTAAACTAACGTTATGGCCCTGAATAAAATGCCTCCGTGCTAGCTAAAGATCTGAGCTGATATTCCCTCCATAACTCTTGCCACTGTGCTTCCGGATTTCATGGGCCTGAAAAAAGTGTGTGTCTTTGCTTGCCATATGTGCTGCTGTACCTGCATCCAGCCGTATGAGTTAAGGACTGATCATTGCTCTTGATTTCTAGCCATGGCTTCATTTCCTTGCAGCAATGCCTCTTCATTTCCTTACGATGGCCGATTTAAATCAAATCCTTATTGTTGTTTTAGCATATATGTTGTGGCTCATTAATCATAAGCGTGTATAGACAAGACCTTAGTCCTTCCTTGCTCCTACACGCGCATGATGTGTTTGGTTGACTGACTCAAGATTAACTATTTGGAAATGATTGGTGATCACACCCTAAACATTTCTGCTGCTGTGGTTTAAATAACTGAAATAATAAAACTTCTAGTATTTTATACTATTGTCATAAAATAATAATATTGATCTGGAAAAAAAAGAGGTAGCAAAGCATGAAAGGGAGATAGAAAGTCATGATACACAAGAAAGCAATAAGGTGGAACAATGCAGGGGGGGGGATGCTGTAATAGGGTCAATTAAATAAATATGGAAAAGAAATAATGAGTCAGGATATTACCCATGATAGAATATGCTAAGCAACCGAGTATACAAGAAGGGGCTAGAATGAGCTCTCTGGGGCTGGGACTGTCTCTCACTAGAGACAAGATTCTGCCATCCCTATTCACCTTGTGCAAGGTTGTCACACCCTTACTCATACTGAGTAGTAGATTGCTCCCCACATAATCCTAGTGACTTTAGTTGGGTTACTTGCACAGTCAAGGACCATTCAACATGAGTGAGGGGGGCAGAATCTGGTCTGATGTATTTGTAAATATATTTATATAAGGGTGACAGAAAGGGAACCCTCTAAACAGCACAATGGAGGCAGCTGGGTGTTACCGAAACAAGAAGAGTAAAGAAGAAAGTGACAGGCACTACAATAAGTTTGTGGCTATGAAAAATAATTTCAGTGTAGAATTCGATGAAGGAACTACCAGAAGGCTTTTGAATTATAAGGCATAAATCTGAACACCTCTTGTGTGTGTGTATGTCTGTGTGTGTGTATATGTGTGTGTGTGTGTGCGTTCTGGCCTGGAAATAAGCAACAGAAGTATTTAGTCATACTGTCATAATTATATCATGTTTCAAAGAGTCTAACCTCCATCAAATGTGTATTTTCCTGTTGTACGTCTCACCTGTGGTTATGTGAACCTTGCTTAGCCACTCCTGGCTGTCTCTTACTTGGAATGTGACTTAATGATTCGCTGTCTTCCCTTGACTAACACATCAGCCTGGAGAATGTGCCCTCTTATGAGTGTGAGGCTTGTTTAACCTCTTTGGAATAGTGGATACCCTGACACCTGATGTGTGACATAATCTATCCAGATGAAAGAGAGCTATCTGGCCACCACATCTGCTTAGATCCTTGATCTCCATGTGATGACTGTCATTTCTCACTGCAGCAACTATGTTTTAGAGGTAGTACACCTTGGATTTCAGATAGCGGCACAAAGCACAATACCTTCTACCAAACTTACCTGATGGGAAGGTTTTTCTACTTGTTTGCATTTATACAGAGACACATTTCCCTAGTATTTCAAAGGGATTTACAAATTTTCCTTAATAAAACCTTAATAGCACCCTGGTGTGATAAACACATAGCATTATACCCATATTACAGACTGATAACCTGAGGGCAGAAAGGTTAATGGATTCGCCTGCCTTTAAGGGATTTATCCATCTAACTAGTCAGTGATGAAGCTGGAAACAGGACCAGGAGTTCTCACTCTCCAAGCCATGTTGTAACCATTAGACAACACTACCTTTCAACAGAGCTCCAACTAACTAACTAGCAAAATAAGGGGAGAGGGAAAGAAGCATGTGAACTAGGAAGAAACGGGAAGACGGGACATGAAACTGGTAAAATTGGCTGGTGGCAGCGAAGTGCTGTAGCTGTCTTTAGTATAGATGATATAGCACAGTCCACTAGTCTTGCAACAGTTGAAAGATCTTTTCCATTAGAAATCTCTGGTGGTGGGAGAGGGGGGGGTTTCATAATTTGATCATAAAAATATCAAATAGAAAGTGAAGCAGAAACTGGCAGGCAGCCAGCAGTTGGTGGGCAGTTGATGCAACATAAATAGAGTAAGGATGAGATTTGTAAAAATGCTCCCCACTGGCCTGCCTCTGTTTCCATTAATGTCAAAAGGAGTTTTACCAGTGACTTCAATGGAAGTAGGGTTGGGCCAATGCTGAGCTGCAAAATGCCTCCTTTTGCAAGAACTTTTTATTAGCTTATTTTCACCCAGCCAATTCCTGTATCCATGGAAACATGATCAGAAAATCTGCTGATAAGAGACAGCTGGGGAGTAAGAACTCCCCTGTGTAGACTTCAACAGCCAAAATCTGCAAGTAGTGGTTTGCAAAACGTGGACTCTCTATTGCTTTGGGGCTCCTAACATCTCCCAAACTTATTAAGTTGGAGAAATATTTTTTTAGTTAGTTATTTAAACAAAACACAATTATTCTTTTGGATAATTCTCCTTTTTGCCTGTGCGTCAGCATTATGACTCTGCAGTCCAGCTGAATTGCACTTGCCAGAGGTCAGGGGCAAGATGGCTGTGCATAATGTGGCACAGAGCTCCGCTTTGCAATCTCCTGATCCCGAGGCTGCTGTGTGCAGGACTGATCCTTGGGTGTAAGTTAGCGCAGTCTTCCAGCCATACCTTCCGCCAGCAGTGATGTCCCCTCCCAAGGGGGTGATCCTCCCAGAACTGGGAACACTGTCTGTACAGCTAGACTCTGTCAGTGGTCTGATACAAAGTAACCACACCACACCACACTATCCAGCTAAGAGTACAATAACAATCTTCAAATAAGTAATACTGCTACGTCCAGTTCTTGAGGGGCTCAAGCCACTGATGAGGCCTGTAGGGTCTCCTGTATAACCATGCACCTGGTGTAGTGTGCCTATGTATGTATTTGGCTGTGAAGTGGTATATATACTTAGTTTCTGTGTGTTTATACCTATACATGTATACAAATAAGAGATCATATTCTAAATGTATAATGCATTAATAATACACTTACCAGTGGTAGCAAGAACACTATACATGGAAAATAAGGAGTCTGGTGGCACCTTAAAGACTAACAGATTTATTTGGGCATGAGCTTTCGTGGGTAAAAATACTATACGCGGACAGTTAATTGAATATACAACCAACCTTGCAATCTTTGGATATTTCACGAATACCTGTCCTATTTCTAGGTAGATGAGGTACCAACATGGGCCTACCTTACTATGTGACCTAACTACAGGAAATACTGGAACAAACAAGCACCTTCTGAAACTATGTCACCATTTCAGCTGGTCACCATTATTTTATCTAGCAAGGATACTCCAAGAATTGGATACTTGCTGTAGTGACACTATCTACAATGGTACCATGCACTGGACTGGATGACAGGTTAGATAAGTCAAGCATCCAGGGCTTCAAAAATATGCATTGGTTCATGAATTTGAGCAGTGATGAATCACCCTGTCTGTTGTGTTTAAGAATCCAGTTTGATCATTTTAAAACCCCAGTTTTACTCTTTTATCTCTGCACAACTGGCCACCAATCCCCATGACTAATTACAAGGTTATTATTTGGGAGTAAGCTCTAAGCGCACCTTAGTGTTGGCTATCTTTGACTCCTGTTATAACCTGACCAGGTTCACTTCTGGGTCTGCCTTGTCAATCATGAACAATCCCTGCATTTGTTTTCTCAGCCCGCTGCTCTTTGCTACCAGATTTAAATACTAAAGCAAGCAATCCACTGTATTTCTAGCCCCTCCTGGAAAATGTGTTGTGCTCCCTCTGCTGTTGCTACTGCAGCGTTGAACTGACCAGACAAAAGACCATTCAGAAGCTGTGACTACACAGGCAAGCTTAGCAGTAGTGACCTTCTCTTGTGTTTTGTGTTTAGACTAACAGGAATATTTTAAGTATTCGTGATTTCTAGTCATATAAGCCTAGATACTTAGATGGAAGAAAATGGGCAGAAGATACCAAAATGGGCACTACAAATAAGAGAGTAATGAACTAAAAGCAGAACTGGGGAAAATGAGTATCAATTAGCAAAAATGAATGAAAACCAGTGACCTAACAACGATGTACCATGTTAATTAAAGTAGCATCTCAATGATATTTTATGAAAGCAATATAAATTTGAAAGCAGACATATTTAGCAGCCAGAAACTAGCGTGGGGTGTGACCTTGAGAAACACATGTTCTAGTTACATAGGTTCTTATATTGCATGTATTGCCATAGTCTCTGAGTGTCTTCTAGTAGTGCATTAAACAACATGACTAACACTTGCCATATACACACACACATCCCTGTTGCTGTGTGTCTGTTGGGGAAAACAAGTCACAGAAAAGCACCTTGCACTGAGAGAGGATGGTGGTGAGATCTGGGATGGACCTTAGTTCCTGGATGAGTTCATGCCACAATCTTGGACTGACCCCCAAGAAAGCTTTGTCTCCTGTGCAAATGAGCTTTGCCCTTATTGCAGAAAGTTCCATTATGCCACAGGCATGAATTAATTGACCACAGTCTTCATCTTGGAGGTTTAGGCAAACTCTTTGTTGCCGTGGCTCATCTCAGCATCTTGAAGATAAGAACCGAGGCCTTTGAACTTCATTTGATAGCCCGTGGAAAACCAGGGTAGGACTTTTGGTGTATTCTTGGTAGCTAGTGTTGCTGAAGAGACACAGTCCAGTATTCTGTACCAGTTGGAGTTTTCCAGTCACTGAAGGCTTCATGCCCAGGTATAAATATATTGCTGTAGTCCAGCCAAAAGGTGATGAAGCTATGAATAACTAAGGGTAGGTCATCATTTGGGGGCAAGGTCTCCTAGCCAGCCAGAAATGGTAGAAACCATTATTCATGGATTCTGCTATCTGACAGCTTAGCATTGAGGAGGGATCCAGGAGAACTCCTAAGCTACAGACTTACCTGACCAATTGTGGGTGTGTAGCTTCAACCAACTGCACTCTGGCTGAAAACTCTTCAAAATGCTTTCCTCTGTCCACCAGCATCACTTCTGTCTTGCATGGGTTCAGCTTCAGCAAGCTGTGCCTCACCCATGAGCTGATCTCACCCAAGCACTGGACCCATCTTGAAGGTAGGGTGCGGTCATCTGTGATGATGGGTAAATAGATCTATGTGTCCTCTATATATTTCTGGCACTTGAGTCCATGTAATCTGACCATTTCACCTAATGGCTCCATGTAGATGTTGAATAGGATGGGAGAGAGAATTGATCCTTATGGGACTCTACAATGAGGGGTCTAGTAGCGGAGGTGCAGTTTCCCATCACTACTGTTAGGGTGTAGCACACCAGGAAGGACTCAAATCATTGTAGTTCATTACCCTGAACCCCTGTTACCGCTCTCAGGTGAGACAATTGTGGTTAACTGTGTCGAATGCTGTAAGAGGCCCAGGAGGATCATAATGAATGTCCACTCTATATCCATTGACAGCAGGAGATCATCCATCAGTGGTACTAAAGTGGTTTCAGTTCCATATTCTGACCTGGGTCCAGACTGTGCTGGATCTAGAATATTAGGGATACAATTAACTGGGAGCTAAATAGGACTTGTGAATGGTTCTCTCATTACACTAATTGATTGCATTTCCCTAGTTAATTTACCTTCAACACTTATCTCATGCAGACACAGAAATCCATTTCAAAAGGTATTTTTTCTCCTGCTGATAATGGCCCATCTAAATTTGACAGCCTCTTAGAATTGGTATGCTAATGTACAACTTTTTTTTTATGTGTGTGTATAAATGCATCTTACTTCAGTTCCATTCTATGCATCCGATGAAGTGGGCGTTTGCCCACGAAAGCTTATGCTGAAATAAACTGGTTAGTCTCTGAGGTGCTACAAAGTCTTCCTTGTCTTATTTACAGATATAGACTAACACGGCTGCTAATCTTAAACCTTTAAAAATATAAACTTTCACTAAAATTCTGGTTCACATCTCATGGTTCTGCATAGCTGCCGCTGAATGCTCTAATTTTGAGACCTACCAAACTTATCAAAGCAGTGCTTGCCTCTGTAGCCCATTGCATGAACTTTTATTTTTACATAGTTCAGGGGGAAAATTGTCTTTTCCACTAACATATTTCATTCCATTCATTTTTTTTGCCTTTATAAACTGATTTTTTTATTCCAAAATGTTTGTTGTTGTAGAATTTTTAAGATACACAAGTGGTATAAACTCTGTCAGTAAGGAGGTGAGATCCCAGGGGAATTGGCCTTTTGGCTAAGAAAGCATTATCTAAAAAGTTATATGCAGAGGGGCTGGAACAGAAGGGAATATGAGGAAAAGCATGTAGCAGTGGTCAAAATAGGTCACCCATACCACACTCCCTTATTCCTTCTTCCCCTGGCTGTGAAGGTTACACCCCGGCAGACTCTGTGGCACAGTGCCATCTTGTGGACAGCACGTGTACCTAACAGGAAGTGGAGACAGGCTAGCGAGAGATGGAGACATGAGTTTTGAGGTTCTAAATCAGTGGCTCTCAACCTTTCCAGATTCTTGTACCCCTTTCAGGAGTCTGATTTGTCTTGGGTACCCCAAGTTTCACCTCTCTGAGAAACTACTTGCTTACAAAGTCAGACATAAAAATATAAAAGTGGCACAGCGCACTATTACTGAAAAATATACTTGCTTTCTCATTTTTACCATATAATTATAAAATAAATCAAGTGGAATATACATAGTGTACTTACATTTCAGTTTATAGTATATCAAGCAGTATAAACGAGTCATTGTCTGTATGAAATTTTAATTTGTACTGACTTCGCTAGTGCTTTTTATGTAGCCTGTTGTAAAATGAAGCAAATATCTAAATGGGTTGCTGCACTTCCTGGAAGACCTTTGTGTACCCACAGGTGTACATGTCCTGGTTGAGAACCATTGCTCTAAATAAGATACTGAATCCTGTTTCACCCCTCATATTGTCGATGCAGTTATTAAACAGAGGCACTCCACTGAAATCTGAGTTTTCCTGTTTCCTCAAGAATGGTGAAGACTCCCCTGGACTCTCTTATGCTCCTTAGACCAACTTCCTGGCCACACACTTAACAACCTGTAGTTTGTATCACCATTTGCATCACTTCTGAATCTGGATCCTTCTATTTTGGGGGATGCCTGCAGTGCCCAAATGCCTGATCATTCTAGATGTGTCAACGCCTTGTGTGGTTTGCAATGATATGGGAATACAGTGGTCTGGAAGCGACAGTTCTTCATTTTAGTACTGGAGTAGGGGTTGGTCTAAGAAAGCATAAGGGCTAGATATTGTCTGCTCTCTCCTATCTACTTGTGGGATCCACATTTAAAATAAGTCACTTGTCACATTGTCAAATCAATTGTTTCTATAGATGGAGTTGGTTTCTTACTGTGCCTACATTTGAATTTTAGCCATTGCTTTCTGTGTTCCACTAGGCGGACTGCTCAAGCGACATTTTTCATTTTGAATCTAGTTATCAATATGGACCCAATTCTCTATTCCCATTGCAAGCAAAATTCCCACTGACTTCAATGGAATTTCATTCCTAAAGGCCTCAAGTAAAATTACTAAATACATGCATGTTTTAGAAATTATGAGAATGTTAAACTTGGACGGATGCCAGGGCCAAGTATTTGTAAACACTTTGTAAATGATTCAATTTTCCTGAGCATCTGTTCATGAATCATTTGCCAACCTTTTGGATCAGATACAGGTTATTCAGATGGTGAATGCTGTAAACCAGAAAGAATGAATATGACTTAGCAGTTCTCAACTGCTTTGCTTTAACTACACAACCCCTTAAAAGAGTATAATCTGCAGTCATGAAGTGCCTGTTATAGATACATTGTTTTAAAAACTAATGTTCTCCAGGATACAAACTCTGAAAAACACATTTTAAATGAATACTGCAAGAAAACATCCATCTTTTTTAAAAAAACTTTTTATTAAGACAAAGTTCCAATCAAATGTTTATATGCCATATTGTATATTACTTATTCAGGATCAGGTTAATATTCAAAGAATCTGGTAAGGATGCAAAGAAGCATGTTGTGTCACATTTCACAACTATTACATGGGAATGCAAGATTGGCATGTTAAGGATTTAAATGGGCATGAGGTAATTCAACCCCCATTTTGGAAGCAAAGCATTTTGCAAATTAGTATCTGAAGCAGTGAAAGCGTGGATGGTTTCAGGCAAGCCCTTCTTTTCAATATATAGCACTGAATAGATCAGTATCAAAGACTATGAGGTTATAAAATTAAACATTAATTCCCACTCTTCTGCATCACCTTCCACACGCCAATAACACAGGCAAAGAACACTGTCATGTGACATGATTCCTTCCCCTGAATTCCTTCCCCATGGAGTTTAAATCTTATTATGTTTCTCAAATGCTGAACAAAATCTGTTCATGCTCCACAAATCCTCTGCCCAGAGCCCAGCTGGAGGAGCTGGAGGAGAGATGGGATGGGGGAGGACTCTTCCTTCCATCTCTCCGAAGTGTGCCTCACTTTAAGGTTGTTGCCCATTCCAGACCCAAGGTTCCCTACATCCAACCCAAGTCTGGTGTCCCCTCCCTTTCACTGCTGAAATAAAGAAGCGGGAAATGAAGGCCACAGACGGAGCTATATAAAGAACTGAATCCCACAGCAGCTCAGGTTTCCAGCCATCATAATTTTTTTGTGTCCTTCATTGTGGGTCCCGGTCACAGCCCATATTTGAGTCTGGGGGCTTGAGGGAATCTTTCCCTGGGTAGTGGAATGCTTGTAGAGTCTCTCCCAGAGGCTACCACAGCCCAGGGGCTGGAGCAGACTTTCTGTCCACACTGCAAAGGAAGTCCCATGGCAGGGAGTCTCAGAACCTGGGTTAACTGACTACATGGCTTGCACTATGGGACGAAAAATGACTGGTCTCAGGCTGGAGCCTGGCCTCCAAGACCCTTCCCTTCCCCCACACCAGGTTTCAGCGCCCACGCTGCAGCCCAAATGCTATTTTTAGCTTTGTAGGGGGAGCCCCATGAGCCTGAGTCAGCTGACCCGGGCTCAGAGACTCGCAGCGTTGACGTAACCATAGTCCTCTATTTCCCTCCATACCATTGAGGGCTGTTACAAGAGGCTCTGTGTAGCAGTGGATGCTTTGGCCCTCCCTTTTCCCACTTCCCAGTCTGATCATTCTCCTGCCCACTTACCACTACTGATCTGGGCACTGGACAGGGGTGCTCCCATAGTGTAACCCCTAGAATCTTGTCCCCCTTGCACACTGGAATCACACTAATCCAACTCTCAAAGGAACACCAATGATCATAGAGGTGAGGGATGGATTTTGGGCCTAGTCCTGCTTCCAGTGAAGTCAATGGAACTTTTGCCATTGCCATAGGTGGGAGGAAAAGGAAGCATTTTTCACAAGGACCTAACCCAAATGAGTGTTCTTAGGCATCAAGAATGTGATGTTGCAGCCACTCCAGCTGCTTTCCTCGGACTTGTGTGCGCGGAGAACTTCAGGATTGGGTCCCTGCCAGGGGTGATTAAACAACCGCATGTCTCTTTTCCACCTCTGGTTTCTGTGATTCTCTCCACGTTTTCCTGTTCCGTTTTCTTCACTTCTGACTGAAAATACAATAAGCAATTTCTCCTTAATGAGAAATGTGAGGAATGCACAAATTAGCAGTCGCCACAAATCTGAGCAAATAGCAATTGGCTGGTAAAGCATTGTCATTGCCAAATACCGTAAGATGCCATCTACATCTCAATTAGCTTCCATTTTTTCTTATTAGGTTGTGTAGAAAATCAAATTTCAATCCATCTTTCTACCAAAGCAAACACACAGGAAAATCTTGTGTATTTAGGTTTTAAGGCTGGTGTCTGCCTAGAATTCCTTGCTGATTGTAAAACAGCAGATAGAATGATTACCTAGGAAGTTGATCATGTTTGGAAGGAAACTTGCCAATGATGGAATTTATTTGAATGCATTGTTGGTGTGGTTTGCAAAGGTGTTGCACACTCCCCTTACCCTCCCCCCCAGCTCCTATTGGTGCTCAGCACTGCTGTAAATCAGACCACCAGTCCATTGTTCTTGGGAACATTTGTTTACCAATGGATGGACAGGAATATCTGTTTATGTCAAAGTCATTAGTACATTTCTGGGAGGATAGCAGAGCTCCTAATATTTATCCAGCATTCATGATTTAAGTTTAGACTCTTTCATACGATGCAACAGACCTGAAGCATTCGGCTAGCAGGGTAGCATGGATTTGGAGACAAACCTGAAGAAGCTGCAGAAATAATGTTGTATGGATTCATTATTTATGTGGGCTTACTGAATCTGGCTGTCTTTTCCTATTGCTGTAGATCTGTTTTTACAGTGCCTGGCATGCTCAGCTGGCCCCTCCAACCCCCATAATAATCATCATAATCAGAAAAATAATAACAAGAAACTCAATTTTGTTTGGGGCCTCTAGGTGCTACTGAAATAAATCATCATCATAAAATGAAAAATCTGAGCCAGGGGAAAGTGTTGGCTTTAGGGAAAGATTCGGTCTGACCGGGCCAGCGTTCTGTGTCTGGACCTCCTTTTGCAATCAAGCCTCTAGCACTCCCAGAATCGGGCCCAGTTTTTGAATGTCTGACTTTTCATATGCAATTGATCCTGCTCCAGTTTACTAAGTTCCTCATTTCTTTGCCCTCTTCCTAATAATTAGAGCTGGGAGAACTTGGGAAACCCTGCCTGGCAAGCAAGCTTATTTTGAAGAGAAAAAAATCCCACTTTCTGCCTTGGTTTTAATCAGTCAGTGGAGAAACTGCCAAAAAGCCCAACAATCTATAAATGTGCTAATTTTATAACAAGATCAAAGGTCTCTTTAGTCCCAGATATGAAAATGAAACCTAATGTCTCCATTAGAAACCAAACACTTAAAGCAAAACTGCAGTGAGTGTGAGGTAAATACTTGGCTGGCATGTGTTAAAATAGGAATTTTCAAGCCAGTAGCTCTGATTCTGCTCTCTTACAGCGGTGTAAATCAGGAGTAACTTCAACAGAATGACAGGGGTATAAAACCAGAGCAGAATGAGGCCCAGCTTTAAGAAGTACCTGTCAGTTTTTGCATATCTTCATCATTGGAACTGGTTTCTCTCACTGTGGAGCTGCCGCTGCTGCTATGTCCCCAGTCTGCACCTACCTGCTGGGAACTAGGTTTGGACACAGGAAAAGGAACTCATCATTTGAATGCCTGGGAAATTAGAGATTTCTAAGTCACTGGAAGGTAAATTTTGTTTTAATAGTTAATTTAACAATAGTAGCTATTAATTTTTTCCTAATAATATATCATACTGTACCATTTGACTCAGGAAACCTCTGACTCCCCATAACATTCAAACAGAAAGATTCTGAAACCCTTACTCGTGTTGAGAAATGCCTTACTCCACAAGTAATCATATTCATGTCAATGGAGCTAGGTGCTAATCAACACAAGCAAGGTAGCAGAATCTAGTTCTTAGCAAGCTGCGTTTTCTATGCCTGAACCTATTGACGACGGTGAAAGACTTAGGCCTTGTCTACAGTATGGGGGGAGATAGATCTAAGTTATGCAACTTCATCTATGTGAATAATGCAATTCACATAATAATGGGGTCCACAATATGCAATGTCAACAGGCGACGCTCTCCTGTCAACTCCCCTTGTGCTTCTCATTCAGGTGGAGTACAGGAGTTGAAAGGAGATCTATTGGCGATCAATTTAGCGGGTCTTCACTAGACCCGCTAAATCAACTGCCAATGCATTGATCGTTGTGCATCGAGCCCCCGATAAGTATGGACAAGGCCTTAGTTGTTATGCTTCTTATTCATATTAAGGCACCGGGGATGAAATCCTTACCCTGAGAAAATCAGTGGGAATTTGTCAGTGACATCAATGGGCAAGGATTTCACCCAGGATGTTTTTAGGACAAACTCTTCTTCTTAATTATATGTCGTGACTGAGGCCTGCTCTACACTTAAAAGTTAGGTCAACATTCCTACGCCAACCTAACCCCAAGGGTAGATGCAGCTATGTCAACAGAAGAATATTTCTGTTGATGTCATTACCATCATTTGGGGAGGTGGTGTTCTTAGACCAATGGAATAACCCCTTCCATCAGTGTAAGCTGCATCTACACTATGAGGTTGTATCAACGCAGCTCTGGTGCCATATCTATCCTGGAATGGTCTCCATAGTGTGGACACACCTATAAATAGTTGTTGCATCACATGGGGGTTTCTCCTTAAGAGCCCTTTGTGTCAGTGCATGTGCCAAGCTTCTTCTATCTCTGCCATTTATGTCTCCAAAAATATAAGCCGCTGCTCGGGGAGGAGCCATGGTCTTGTGATTAAGACAGAGGATGGCTACTAGTAGATCTTTGTTCTGTTCTTGGCTTCATCCCAGCTTCCAGTGTGACCTTGAGTAAGTCACTTAACCACTTTGTGTCTTGGGTTTGTCGTCTATTAAACTGTGATAATAAAACTCCTCTTCCTCACAGGAGTGGTGTGAGGCTAAATTAATTAAATGTTTATAAAGCATTTTGAAATCTCCAGACAGATGGTGCTCTAGACATATACAGCTTTTTTTAGAAGTGCACAAAAATACCCTATTTAAAATGATCTATTGATGTCCAGTCTTGTTCTGAGCCTTATTTTATCACTGCTGACGAATAGTGGGTGTGCTGACCCTATTTATTAAGCTCATCAAGTTTGCTTCGCTATTTACCTTGTCCTTTTTCCCTACAATCAACAGTTCTCAAACTGGGGTCCACTGACCTCCTCCAAGGGGTCAGCGAGTCATGTCTGGGATCGGTGGCCCGGCTAAGAGGAGACTGAGCACCCCCAGGGGAGATTAGAAGCCAGTTTGGAGATCTGCAACAAATTTTATATCAAAATGGGGGTTCTTGGGTTGCTAAAGTTTGCAAACCGCTGACTTACATCATTTAATGACTTTGTCCACCCAATGTCTTGACATATGTATAGATTATAAGATTATTTGGGGCCCGGGACTATCTTTGTGTATAGTGCCTAGCACAATGGGGCTCTGGTCCTCTGTCAAAGACCTAGATGCCACCAGAATATAAGTACAGTAAACCCTCAATTTAACTGACCTCGATTTAACGGACTTCGGATGCAACGGACAAAATTTCTGAGCAAGTCTGATGCATTCCTGATCCATTTCTGGCGGGCTGGCTGCTGGCTCCCGGCTGCCGCCCGGGTCACGGCAGCAGGCCCGCTGTCGCCCCGACCCTGTGGCGGGCGGGCTGCTGCTCCGACAGCTCTTTTTTTTATTATTATTAAATAATGGACTTTTTGATTTAACGGACACCCCGTCGCCCGAATTAGTCCGTTAAATGGAGGTTTTACTGTAATAACGAATAATAATAGCACTAACACTTTGAACAACTTGAAATGTACCACGTCCAACTTGCTCTTTGTGGCAAACTTGATCAGGGAAATGGTAGGAATCATGTGAGCCAAGTTTCACGTGACTGGAGGGGTTCATTTACCAACATTAAAATTTGTAATAAGCCATTCATCACAAAGGAGGTCATAATGTAAAGATATTTTCAATTGCCTGATTGGTGGCTGTGTTCATTCATCAGGACAGGAACATTTACATTCAACTCCTTCGTCCTAATGTACTGTTCTTAAGAAAGTCAGAGTTCCATTTTCTGCTTTTTTGTTCTTTGTTGAGATCATTAACAATAAAAAGTCTGTTTTTGTTTGTTTTTAAAACAATAAATTTCCGTAGACTAACTTGACTGCATTGCTTCATTGGCATAAAATCTCTGTCCCCAGACCAGACACATTCACAGAGAGAGGCACTTGCTTTCAGTGTCTGCTTTATTGCTTGATGCTAGCAAAAGCTGTGTATTATAGGGAGGAACCCTGCCTCTGAATTAGGGGTAGGTGATGAGAGAAATAGGAGTTTTAACTTCAGTGTCTCAATAATGTATACCCCACACCCAGGTCGTTCTCTTGTGCTCTTCATAGTCCATCCTCTGCAATCACAATATCAAAAGAGGAGGCTTCTGTTCTGTGACCCCATTTTAAATTAATGGCTTAGCCAGTTGCAGACCCAAAATCTGCAATTTGCAATGAGCAAGAAGCCACAGATAATTTTGAGTAAATACGACCCTCTGACTTGTTTTGGAATGAGAAGTAAAATATATTCTGAATCCCAAATGAATCACTTAGCCACAACCTTTGTATTTTGCGTGCTGAAACATGACTGATTTTGTGATGGAAATGTCCCATTTACTCACATGATCCAGCACAAAGTTGTTTAGCAACATCATCATAACCATGTTTCTTTCTTTGACAAAGCCCATTAACCTGACCTTGAGGGTCTCCACTACTTTGGACAAGTAATATAGATCTATGACTTCCCAGCTCTTGCAATTTGCATATGAGACTCAAGATTCTTCTGGCTCAGTAAATGTCTGTGCCTGGTGTGTATGTGTGTGTGTGTGTTGTGTCACAGACAATCTTGCTTATAAATTGCTGCATATTTTAGGTACCTCAAGGTTTTCTCCGACACTTGAGATTTTTCATTGTTGAAGGCAGATACAGATAGATAAAAATCTGCCTTGTGGTTTATTTTACCTTGGGGCATTTTTTGATCATTGTTGCCATTTTTTCCCTTCCATTTGTCATTAACATGTCTATGGATAGTTTGTGATTTAAAGCCAATGACGTCTCAAGTGGAAATCTCAGATTAATTTTATTGGGAGTCTGCAGACTTCCTACTTAAAGTTCCTACTAGCATTACTGCAATGGTTGAAAATAGCTACGGTACTTTCCCTCCCTCCCCCATGCAAACCACAGACATCATAAACTGTCTATACTGGGCCTGACTTAAGCTGAAATAAAAATGGAATGATCGCTATGAAATAAAAAGTAAACCAGTGCCTTGAATTATCGTTTTATTATTTTTAGTCTATAGAAACACTAGTTGAAATGAAATGCCTCATATGTAAAAGCAATAGGGGGGAAAATTTGGCGCTTATTATGAAACTATCCATAGAAAGCCATGAGCTGGATGTGTTCCTTTCAACGAGTAGGGTGGCTTGTGGTTTTGTCTCTAAGAATAGAAAAGGCACATACATTTGTTCTTTCCATTCTATTGATTTAGTTCTAACTCATTTGAATTAGTGGGGTTACATCCATATTACATCAGCATAGTCGGAATTACAGTTAGAGACATTGGAAACTCCAGGTGGAAGGAGGACATAGGTGGTCACTGATAACCATAGCTCTCACTCTGTTGAGGTTCCAACAATGGGGAAAGTGGGGATGCAATAAAAATAACAGGGCAGGAAATACAGTAAAACCTCCATTTAACGGACTAATTTGGGCGAGGGGGTGTCCGTTAAATCAAAAAGTCCGTTATTTAATAAAAAAAAAAAACGAGCTGTCGGAGCAGCAGCCCGCCTGTTGCTGGGACCTGGGCGGCAGCTGGGAGCCATCAGCCAGTCCGCCCACTTGTGGGACTCGGGCGGGAGCCGGCAGCCCGCCTGCTGGCGGGACTCGGGCGGAAGCCGGCAGCCAGCCTGCGAGAAATGGATTTCAGATGCATCAGACTTGCTCAGAAATTTTGTCCGTTGCATCAGAAGTCCGTTAAATCGAGGTCCGTTAAATCGAGGGTTTACTGTATTGTAAAGCGTGAGTGTTAGGACCGGAAGATATTGTGACGGGCAATCTCTAGGAAGTGCAGTTGCGTTTCTAAGTCAACTCCAGGAGAGTGCATAATGGTGGTATTATCTGAGAATGACCTTGCTGTTATCTGTGTGTTTGGGAACCAGTTCCCAGCTGCATGAGTGTTTACCCCGTCTGTGTGAGAATGAATGCGTGGGAAACCAAATGGGGAAACTGAGGCAGGACAGCGTGTAACCAATCAGCTTGTTGCTTGCAAATGAGACATGAGTATGTATGAGATGCAAATGTGTGAGTGTACTTAAACCCACACCGGTGGGTTGTCTGTGGGCTTTGTTTCTTTCTTCCCGGCTACTGCTCCGAAGAGTCCGGGTACTCCTTCTGCGGTCGCGCTGATCTGACAGCCCTCTCAGTGCCAAGACCGGGACCTTCCAATAAACTCACTTACTTAACCACGTGTGTGTGTGCCTTGTCTTGCAATATCCAAAGTACCTCACAACAGTGAGATCCATTCTTTGGCAGCTATAATATTGTCTCTCATCTCAGCATCTGAATTCACCACTTCTGATCAAAAATAATCCACAATGGTGGAGTGAGGTAAGAGGAAGTTTGTGTGGGGCAGACATAAATTGGTGTTTTAAAAGGAGGTTTTGCCGCTGAAAGTGAGGACCTCGATCTATGATACCCAGGAAGTCCTGTGCTCTGCCAATCTCTTCTCCATCCAAAGAGAGTCCCTCTTGTTTCTCATCAGGCCTAATAACCCTCCTGCAATCGAGTCTAATGTACAAATGAAAGATCAAATATTTCCTTCTACAAAGCCCTTTCAAAAATCAGGATACAATTGAAAGCAGAGACACAGACCTAAAAACAGTAGTAAAAAGAAGACAAAGCTAGAGTGCATAACTGAGGGAAAGGGACTTTTCATTCTCAAATGGTGAGAGCTTAGAGTTGTGTTGTGTCTTGCTAACTACATCAGCAACATTGGTGGGTACAATCAATCTGCCTCTGTAAAACCCTATACTTAAATGCACAATGCTGGTCGATGAAGGCCTGATCCAGCTCCCATTGGAGACTTTCCACAGAGGTCACTGGAAGCTGGGCTGGGCTTTGTATGTGTGGATGGGTCATGTTGGTTACACAATAACCAGGTTCCCACCTAGCTGCAGTGGGGAGAGGATGTTTTGCCCAACAGGGATGAGACCCCTCGAGTGAGGGGTACAGTTACAGAGGCCCACTGAATCTGCGCCCCACTGAGTCTCAGATTGTTTGTTGTCTCCTTAATGTCTTACTCTTCTCCCTATGCAGAGAGATGGGAAGCAGGATAAGTGACCCTGGGTTTTTTAATCAATCAATAAAGTCACTTAACTGGGGACTCCAAAGACACAGGCAGGAGCATGATTCAATTAAGTGCTGTGCCCAGAACTGATGTTACACTGGTCAGAGATGCAGAACTTGGGCCAGGCAGGGGTGGCTTCAATGGAGAGGGGATGGGAAGAGGTTCTTCTTCCTCCCCCTGCCTCAGCCTTTTCAAATGCACTGCCCCATTCAGAGGGGATTTCTCCACGCCAGGCCGATCAGGAGGATTAAAGAGCAATTAAACCTGCTAAATGATCTGCCCAAAACATTTTTTTCAAAGCGTCCACTGTGCTGAGGCAAAGTCCCTGTCGCTTCATTTCCCCTGTGACCGGAGATCAGGGGCAGATCAAACACCCGGAGACCTAGTGACCTCCACAGCACAGGGTTAGCAACAAACCACAGCAACTGTGGGGATACACTCGGTTCTCTCCCTTACCCACCCACCGCACCCCGGAGCAAATTAAATCAACCCTCTCCTCCCCCTCGGGAAGGGATTTTGCCTTTAGAAAATGCTGGGGGGTGTCTTTACAGCTGAAGGAGCCACACACACCCCCAGCACTCTCCCCCCTTCCCCCACTCCAATAAACAGAGCAGCAAGCAGACTAGAGGAAGGTTGATGCTTTTAAAGTTAAGCAAACAACCTTTTCCCTTTGAAGAGCCTGTAGTTATTTGTCCTAATTTGTCGTTGATTAAAAGTTCTATGTCTGCTTTCAGTAAGGCCACATCTGACTCCATCTTGACTCTAAAATGGGACAACGATTCCAACACCTGCTAACTCCTTAGCAGCTATAGCAAGGGAGTTTAATGATAATAATTTGGATTGTCACTTATTCAAAAAACAACCAGCCAACCTTACGGGAGTGTTCGGCCCATTCTGCAATTTCCAGGAATGTCACTAGGGTGCTGTGAGCTAAGCCAGTCGTCTGTCTTTATAAGCAGTTTTCAGAGTAGCAGCGGTGTTAGTCTGTATCTGCAAAAAGAACAAGGAGTACTTGTGGCACCTTAAACACTAACAAATTTATTTGGGCATAAGCTCTCATGGGCTAGAACCCACTTTATAAAGATTCATTTACTCCTATCCATTATGGATCTTACAAATAGGAATTTTATAACTTCCTGGTCATGCCTTTTAAAACGTCAGTAACACGAACATAGCCACAGTCTGCTCCCATTTAGGCCTGTGTCAATTCGGCCGAATGCCACAGCAGACAGTGAACCAGACTGTGCCCTCAACTACCCCATGAAACCTCACTGATTTCAATGAAATTGCACAGGGTTAACTGAGGTCAGAATTTAGCCCAGTGGAGTTACTCTAGATTTATGGTGGTGTAACCACAGGCAGGATTTCACCCTGTAGGGCAGTGTATGGTCTAGACAGTTGCCATGCATCCCAGGTTACAGCAGAAAATGCCAGCTCTATAAGAATAAGGAGATAATTAGCACAGAAGCCATTTATCCTTTGTTTCAGGTTGCCTTGGAGCATCAAGCCCTGATGGCATGGCTGTTTGGCACAAGGATACTGCGCTTAGGCGTGTATTCTTTGCCTTGAAAAACATGTGTACACGGTGGCAAGGTGCAGGTCTAGACTTATGTATACTAAGGACTTGAGCCTGTTGTTGTTTTGTGTGATACACGCTGATTTCAATGGGTGTTTGGCACGCTGTGCAGTGGCAGGTTGGGCCACACATCTTCCATTCCATTATGGAAGCTAGGGAAAGAGGCCAAAGACTATCTGATCATGCATCAATGCAATCTGCCATGTTAAGGCAATGTGATGCATTTATAATGGTATGCCAGCGAAAAATTATACTCCTCTATGTGGAAGCCCAGAAACCTGTATATTGCCGCATCCATCAACTAGAGAACTTTTAGAAAAAGAGAAAAATTAGAGCAGAGATGTAAGAACATAGGAATGGTCACACTGGGTTAGACCAATGGTCCATCTAGCCCAGTATCCTGTCTTCCAACAGTGGCCGGTGCCAGCTACCCCAGAGGGAATGAACAGAACCGATACGCATCGAGTGATCCGTCTCCTGTCGTCCATCCCCAGCTTCTGGCAAACAGAGGCAATGAACACTTCAGAGCATAATTCTGTATCCCTGCCCATCCTGACTAATAGCCATTGATGGACCTATCCTCTATGAATTAATCTAGTTCTTTTTCTGAACCCCATTATAGTCTTGACCTTCACAACATCCTCTGGCAAAGAGTTCAACAGGTTGACTGTGCATTGTGTGAAGAAATACTTCCTTTTGTTTGTTTTAAACCTGTTCTCTATTAATTTCAAAAGGCAAAAGTGCTTTATGATACCCTGCTTCATAATCAAAACTAACAGACCATCCCATAAGGGAGGTAAAATATCAGACTAGAGGACTACATTTTCCAAGCATAGGTCTGCACATGTACACTCACATTTGCAAGTGCAAACCTCGCTTTCATGCATGTGCACTTACCCAAGACGAGTGGGCAAATGTGGTTACATTCATGCACATGCAAAGTTTGTGCATTTCAGTGGAAGTCAACGCTGAAACTTTGCTCACAAAGTGAATGTGTACTTAAACATGTACACTATTACTTGTTATTATTGATAATCGTTATCATTTAACATTAGGACATCAGGCTTCTAGCCCAATATTTATTTATTTTTTTCATAACTGTGCTTAGATTCAAGGACTGGAATAAAGCCCACTGATTTCCCCCAGCCATTCCAAATCCCTACCTCTGGCAACTGGAATGTCTCACTGAAATGAAATAAACTTTTGAATTTCTCTGGAAGTTCCGTTTACAGTGGCACCAAACATGTTGCTTTTCATGGGAGCTCAGTTCTTTTCAAGGCTCAAACCCCTAAGCTCTCCCTGCTTTTTCCCTCTAAATTTGATCGATTGTGCCGCGTGGCACTTATACCCGCAGAACTATGTCAAACCAGTGGCCAAACGCAAGTCCCACAGAATGTGTGCACATTTTCTGAACTTCTAAGAGTCTCGGGCATGGAAAGTCAAACTTCTTCCTTTGTTTGACATGGTAGTCGTTTATTGTAAGACTACATAACTAGGCCGTGATCTGGCTCTGCTCTTTTACCAGCAGCCTTTTCATATAGTTGAACATGTCAAAATACTATAGGGTCTTTGCATAGATAAATCTTTCATTGGACAAGTTCTGTGTAGGTTGTATCCTGCAAAAGGGGAATGAGATTACAGATATAAATCTATCCATCTTCTCAGCTCCCGGAGCTGGGTGAATAGCTCACTAAAATATCCATGGCTATTCATTCAAATAAAAAATAGAATTTGCTTTGGCTTTGTTCATGCCTGTTTTGCATTTGCTTTCATAGAATCATAGAAGATTAGGGTTGGAAGAGACCTCAGGAGGTCATCTAGTCCAACCCCCTGATCAAGGCAGGACCAACACCAACAAAATTATCCCAGCCAGGGTTTGGGCCTTAAAAACCTCTAAGGATGGAGATTTCACCACCTCCTTAGGTAACCCTTCCAGTGCTTCACCACCCTCGTAGTGAAATAGTATTTCCTAATATCCAACCTAGACCTCCCCCACTGCAACTTGAGATCATTGTTCCTTGTTTTTGTCATCTGCCACCACTGAAAAGAGCTGAGCTCCATCTTCTTCTGAACCCCCCTTCAGGTAGTTGAAGGCTACTGTCAAATCCCTCCCTCACTCTTCTCTTCTGCAGGCTAAACAAGTAAAGTACCCTCTGCCTCTCCTCATAAGTCATGTGTCCCAGACCCCTAATCATTTTTGTTGCCCTCTGCTGGACTCTTTCCAATTTATCCACATCTTTCTTGTAGTGTTGGGCCCAAAACTGGACGCAATACTCCAGAAGTGGCCCCACCAGTGCTTAACAGAGGGGAATAATCACTTCCCTCGATCTGCTGGCAATGCATCTACTTATACAACCCAATATGCCATTAGCCTTTTTGGCAACAAGAGCACACGGCTGACTCATATCCAGCTTCTCATCCACTGTAATCCCCTGGTTCTTTTCTGCAGAACTGCTGCTTAGTCAGTCAATCCACGCCTGTAGCAGTGCATGGGATTCTCCTCCGAAGTGCAGGGCTCTGCACTTAATCCTTGTTGAACCTCACCAGATTTCTTTTGGCCCAATCCTCCAATTTGTCTAGGTCACTCTAGATCCTATTCTACTCTCCAGCCTATCTACCGCGCCCTCCAGTTTAGTGGATAGTCTCACACGTTTCCATGGATAGTCTCATAAATTCATTTCCTGGATAGGTAGTTTGTGGGATGAGCACATCTTAAGAAAATATTAGAAAATGTTCACTGAAACTTCAAATTTTGAAACCTGATTCTAAGAATAATGCCCTTATCCAGTCAAGGAAAGGAGGGAATACTGCACGATCTATTTGTCCGATCAAAGCTAAGCGCACATCATACATTTTGATCCATTAAATACTCACAAAAGAAGGGCTGGAAAAACATTCCGTGGACTGAGAATTATTTTTAGAATTTCTCCGCACAGAGTGAAATTCACCCCTGTGCACAAGGCACATGCAATACCCGAGTCCCGGTTAAGCCCTAGGCACCACGTCAATTCTGGTTAAGCCCAATAAAATGAAGTGGGACTTAAGTGCTGCCTTGGTGTCACAGAGTGAGGGGGAGTCAGGACCCTGCACCCCCACTTCCTGCGATTCACCGTAACTCTCAGCCAGACAGTAGATCAGAAGGTTTATCAGGGGTGACAGGAACATAGTCCAAACCAGAGCTTGTAAGTGTAAGCATTGCAATGCTCCTCCCGCTGATTTAACTCTGTTATGCCGACATAATAAAACCACTTGGATGAGAGGTATAGAGCTTTCTGCGACATAGTCAGAGCGATGCAGTGTCAGTGTAGAGACATTGTGTTGCTCATGTCTCCCTTAGCGACCTTCAGGAGGTGTCCCACAATGCACTGTCACCAGTTTGAACTTTGCTGCCCTGCAGACAGGTGCACAGGCATGCACCCCTCCCCCTTTAAAGACCTGGAAATGGTTGAAATTCCACTTCCTGTTTGCTCCGGGTGGACAGCTCACATCGCATCTTCCCATGCCAACTTTCCACAAGTAACAGGCTCCCACGTGGAATACACTGTAGTTGCTGGATCTGTTGGGTCTGTGGGGAGAGGAGACTCTGCAGTTGCAGCTCCAATCCAGCCATAGGACTCCTACAAGAAGATTGTTTGTGGCATAGATGAGAAGGGGCACGAAAGGGACATGCAGCAGTGCCATGCTAAGATCAAGGAAGTGTGGCAAGCATAGCGGAAGGCAAGGGAGGTCAACCGTCAGTCTGGTGCATCACCAAAGACATGCCGCTTTTACAAGCAGCTGCACACCATCTTCAGCAGCAAATCCTAAGCCCTCTCCCTGGTTCTGTGTTGCTGTTCTTATAAAAGGACAGATCAGGAGGTGACTTATTAAGATTCAGGACAGCCGCACTGAAAGGTTGTGGCAGAAGAGATCACTGATCCAACTGGACTTGACCAGACCTTCTTGTTAAGGCAACGGAGGTCTCCACACTGAGTGTTTACACTGGTATGAGGAGGGATTCAACAACTTCTCCAATGAGCCACTCTGATGGGGCTCAGGAGCTGTGCAGGAAAGAATGAGAGTGGCTAAAATTGCAGGGGCAGGTCAGAGTAAAGGGAGCTGATGAACTCGGGGAATTAGATGATATCTGAAGTAGGCGGCACCTGAGCTCCTTTGGAGCTCCGTTCCACCTGGCAAGGCAGCCATCTTCCCCTGCTACTGAGTTCTTATCAGTGGGCCTGATCCCAAATCTATTGACATCAACAAGAGTCTCTCCTTTGACACCAATGAGCTTTGGATCACCTCCAATTTGTATCACTTATAGTTTCCCTGTCTGCTGCATTTTGGGAATTATTTCAGTAACCCTGGAGATTTGTGAGTGATTTTGTAATCAGAGGGCATTGCCATGGAATTCCCCATTTGCTGCCAAATTCAGTACAGCTCTCCTGCTGCGTTAAAGGTCCTCACCACAGCATCTTAGATCTAATGTACTGGAGGGGCGGGGGGTGCAGACCTGAGATACAATATCTCTAGCATTCATTCCAGAGCACCATGGAAAACATCCCTGGCTGTGAACAATCAAATGGTATCATAATAACTAGAATAGCCACGGGAATTAGACACGAGCAACCACCGCACCATTCCCTTGGTCTTTGAGACAGGGACAGTCCTTTTGCTCTATGTACAACCCGCATCTAGCACAATGGGGTCCTGAGCCCAGAACCTCAAAAATCCCACCTAGCACAGTGTCTGGGTCTTAGTTCACAACCGGGGCTGTTAGGCACTATTGTAATACTCCTAGCAACAACAATAATAATAAACACTGATATACCCCGTTATGATTATTTCTCTCTGAATATAACTGTTTTTATACTAATTTTATTAAGACATTTTGATTGTGATGTATAGTCAAATAAGTAGTATGTAGAAGAACATCAATTCTTTTCCATTTGCATGAGCCTATGCATTTGTGACTATATCTCCAGCTCCATATATATCTGTTCAGAGAGTGTGTGTAATGTAGAAGTAATTTCTTGACAGGTAGTAGAATATGCTGTGCTGCAATATCCTATAGCATGTATTGTGGTTTTTTTATATCAAAATTAGGATGCAGAGGGGGTATGCAACAAAGGGAAAGAGAAGGGATGTCCCAAAGCAACAAGCATCCTCTACTGATGTCCTAGAAATAAAGGGCCTGAGTCTTCTCTCACATTGGGTTCGAAGTGGTGTCATCGAGTGATTCCTGATTTCTGCTAGGGTGCGAGGAGAATCAGGATCAAGCTATCTGCCACAGTTTGCACCGCACTGTAAATTCAACAAGGCCGTGCAGTGGAGTGCACAGACACAGAGCTGGAAGGAGATCAATCTGAGAGAACGAGCTGTCATTTTATTCAGCATTAGGACTTGATTCCATCAAAAAAACAATGGTCAAAAATACATTATTTGAAACACAGACAGACCCTTGTATAGAAGCTGCGACTTAGATTTAAAAATGGACAGGGGTGACACCTCAGTAGAGCTAATGTGGCTCTCAGTTGTCTGCAGGGGAAACAGAGAGTGATCTTATGTACTATCAGAACGGTTGTTGTTTTGGCAGTAGGAGCCTTGGAATGGCACATCTGGTGGGAATGGCTGGTATTTGTTCTTTGAGTCTGTTCACTGAATGACATTGGCAAAATCTGAAAACAAAGTGGTCTAATGTCAGTAATTCCCTCGGACAATTTACATGCACATGTTTTAGGAGAGGAATATTCTCTCTCTCTCTCTCTCTCTCTCTCTCTCTCTCTCTCTCTCTCTCTCTCTCTCTCTCTCTCTCTCTCTCTCTTCCATATACACACACACACACACTGAATATTAGGGACAATGTGGCTGCTGGACTTCGGAGAAGAAAATGGGGCTAGATTTGGGGAATTGAATGAAAGTGCCAAACAAAAGCAGCAGAATTCCAGCAAGGTGTGAGTCACTGTAAATCTCGCTCAGCATCTGGGGATGCTGTTCTTCTTAGAAGGACTTGCATTTGACACCATACTGGACACGATCATATAGTGCACGTTGGGGGTGGGGATGTCAAGTCCGGGATGGCACAAAATCCAGGGCCATATTTCTGGGCTCCACATGCCCCTCCCCCTCAATTTAAGGAATATAGGACAGGTATGGATGAAGTCCTGCTTCCAGAAGATGTCCATGGTTGCCTGTTCCTTGCATCTATGCAGCTCTTTATTATTACTTATATTATGGCAGTCCCTCGTGTCCCCAGCTGAGATCTGGAGCTTGTTATGATCTGTGCTCTACAAATCCCTAGTAAAAGACAACCCCAGTCCCAAAGAGCTTACAGTCTAAATAAATAAGACCAAAGGGGTTGAAAGAGAGGAAGCATTTTTACCCCCATTTTACAGATGGGGCACCCAAGCATAGTGTGATTAAATGACTTGCCCATGATCACACAGGAAGTCGGTGGCAAGGCTAGGAATGTAGAGCCAGGGCCTCCTCTCCCAGTGCCTGGATCACCAAAGGAGCCTGTCTCAGCTTCTGAGCCTGCCCTTGCTCCTGTGAAAATGGACCTGTCTCAGGGTGTTTCTGCTGTTCCTTGCTGGACCGGCCTGTGTGTCTTGGAAGCTAGTTGATGCAGCGCTGGCTGGGACTGGGGCAAGTGGCTCCACTCCACCCTCAACACAGGGTGATTCCCTACAGCTGGGAACCGCCACCCAGGCCACCCAGAGGGCTCCTGCCCCAGAGCAGGACCAAAACAGGTGCCAGGCAGACACCCCCAAGCGATTCTGTGGCCTGCCCTGTGCAGGAGCTCAGACGTCACTAGATGATCATAAAGTCTCTGACTCTCCGACCATGCTCCGCTTGGAGGTGGCAGCACTAGTAGGACAGACGCCCACCCATGACCAACCCTGGAGATGAGAGGCAGGGCTGGCGACAGAAATTTGGGGGCCCCCTACTCTGATAGTTTGGGGGGGGCCCTACTCTGATAGTTTGGGGGGCCCCCCAGCCCAGCCGCCCCCCCCAGCCCAGCCGACAGTGGCTGCCCCCCCCCCCCAGCCCAGCCGGCGCTCCCCCCCCCCCGCAGCTGACAGCTGGCGGCAGCGGGAGCGAGAGCGGCAGCGGCGTGAGCCGCTCTTCCCCCCCCCCCCCCCGACAGCGCTGCTGCCCCGGCCGGGCTCACAGCTCCTTCCGGGGCCAGGCGCTTGTCGGGGGAGAGCCGCGCCGCCTCCCCGCCCCTTCCCCGCTCTCCAGGTCCGGCGACAAGGGGGGACACAATGGGTACTGCTGTGTACCGGGGTCCCCCTAAAGTCGGGGGGCCGGACAGCTGTACCCGTAGTACCCCCCTGTCGCCGGCCCTGGTGAGACGTAGAGTATGAGCTGGAGGCAGCAGGCTCATGCAGCCCTCCCAGCGGTGACACCGGGTCCCCTTCCTTGCGAAATGCGGCAAGGCAGAGCCAGCGGACCCGGAGCGAAAGTGTCCCCCGAGCCGGCCCTTCCCGCCTCCTCTACCCCACTTCCAGCCCGGCTCAAGCAACGTCCAGCCACCCCCCGACTTGAGACGGGGGGGCCGCCTGCCCCTTCGCTCCGAGTCCAGCGATCGAGGGGGCAGGGGGCAGCTCCCCCCCCCCCAGGCAGAGGGGGAGAGGAGATCAACCCCGCCAGGCCAGGAACCGCGATCGCTGCCTGCTTGACCCCCTCGGGCCGGGTTTGCCCCGTGGGGGCGCCCTGGGGCAAGTAGGCGCCGCGCCGTTCCCCTGGGCAATGCATGAGCCGCACCGAGCAATGATTTCCCATCCGCGGTACCGTCGGGTCCCCCGCTCCTGCCTGCCTGACCCTCCCCCCCCCCCCCCCGCTAAGCGCGTCCCCCTCCGCCGCTGCACCCACTGGCTTGTCCCCTGCGCGGATCTCCCGCCCGTCCCGCCACTGGGCCCAACTGGCCACGTCTCCGGCAAGCAGGCCCGTCGTGCTACCGCCTCTGAACCCCCCCCCCCCCCCCCAGGTCCTGGACGCGACGCGCTCCCGGTTCGAATCCCGCGTGGAGACCTTCGGCTGCGCAACGCCCCCGGCCGGCCGAGAGCGGTTCCCGACTCGACCCTTCCCCCGTGGGGGGCGCTAGCTCTGGTTCACTGCCCGGCCAGGGTCCTTGTGTATCAGCGACCCGGGACAGGGGCGTGTCTCCTTCGGTGTATGGCCCGCTTGGCACCCTTGGGTGCTGCAGAAAGGCCAATGGCGAGACATGGGATGGGGTCCGTTCTCGGGTCTATTGTGGGGAGGGGGGAAAAGAAACCTACCTCCTCTGACACCCCCCCCCTTTCTTTCGGATTAGCGCTAGAGGCCCACTTTGCTGAAATGCCTTAAATGAACCGCACCAAGCAGATCCCCCCCCCCCAATTCCTGCACATTATTCTCCATCTTAAACCTGTTTTAGACAAAACTGTCCTAATTGCTGATGGGGGGGAGGGCTGCGATTGCCTGTTTTCTCCTCTAGTGCCCAGCTCCGCCTCCAATGCACAGACCAGCTGCTCTACAGCCCCGAGCAGAGGGAAATGCCCTGTAACTTCGCTGCAGCACGGCCCTCTGTCTGTCCGGCCTCCTGTTTTCCCGCGTCTCCCTCTGGATGACTGGCCCTGGGACACAGCACAGCCTGGGCCTCCTCTGTGCGCCAGAGACGGGCTGGGAGTTCACATGGGGGGGGGGAGATCACCAGTTTGCACCCCCCTCCCCCCCAGTTCTTGCTGGGGATGAGGAAGGGTGGGCGTGAAAGACGGCGCGGGAGGCAGGGGACAGTTTAAATGGCTGGGAGTTGGATCCTTTCGACGCCTATTCGGCTCTGCTGAGTCACGTCGTTGTATCCAAACAGCGTGTAGCGTTATTTGGGGGGGGGAGCCATTTTAAGGAGGCCATTTCCCCACCCCCACCCCCCGCTTTCTCCCCCAGCTCGCGGAAATCTCCCACGCCGTCCCCCGGGGATGCTTTGTCCCTTCCCCGAGCCTGCGAGCCTCAGTCCCTCCCCCGGGCCGCCCCTGGACAGAGCTCCGGAGCGGAAAGTGTCCCTCCTCTCCCGGCAGATTTTCACATGCTTTGCAACCGGCCCGGGGATTGAAAAGGAGTCAAAGCTCTTCATTGACGCGCGCTTCCTTCCCACCCGCCCCCAAGGCAACCACGAGCTGGGGTTTGTGTCCCTTGATTCCGATTTTGGGAGGCTTGGCCCTGATTTCTCTGTGAGGGAGGAAGATGGGGCCTTTAATCTCCCCCTAACCCTGTGACCTTCCTCCCTTAAGGAGCTTTTCCCCTTCAGGTCTCTGCTTTTTAAAGCCTCCTTTACAAATAAAAGCAATTTCCTTCGGGAACTGTAGCTAGGACATGGGGAACCGCTTTTTAAAACAATCAAGGGGTAAGACGGGGCGGGGGGGGGGGAGCTTCTCCTTTCAGTGTTTGTATTCGGCTGGAGCTGTTTGTTTAGATCCTTTACACAAGACAGTAAACATTAGGCGAGTTGAAAGGCTTTAATTAAAAAAGGTGGTGAGCTAGGGGGGGGAAAGCCTTTCCATTTACATAGCTACTTAGTGAAGCGGCCCCAGCCAGACAAGATAAATACATCCCGAGGTGAGGAACCCGAGAAAACCTAGAGGACAAAGATAAAGAAAACTAGAATATCACCATATCTACCTATAGCTACAAATAGGTAGATGGAGTTATGTGACGTGGGGGCCCAGGTATTTATTACATAGACTTATTCTACATTGATTACTCCTCTTACGTGATTATAAACACATCTACATATAGAAACCCACACACCCTGACGACAATGATAAATAGTCATGTCTCTCGGCAGAGATATAGGTATGTTTGGTGGGTATGTATCTGTGCATGTGCTTCACATCTGTTTATACTACTACTTTATATATGTTTGTCCTTTATGTTAGATAAATTAATTTGGGCAACATTTACCTAGGATACCTTGAATACAACATCTACAAGGTGTGTATAATATGTTACCATGCTCTGACCTATTCAATATTTGACAGATTAGGATTGCAGGTAAGTATTTAGGCAAACACAAACATCTCTCTCCCTTTCTCACATTGTCTGGAATATATATTTATATGTGTGTGTTCCATAGGACACACACACACACACACACACACACACACACACACACACACACACACACACACACACACACACACACACACAATGTATAAAATGCTGATGTAAAATACAAGTCTAGCTATGCCCCGTAGGAGCAGCAGCCTACAACCGGGTCTTTTAGCTCGGAGCCAGCTAACATTCCAACTATTTTCTTTTTTCTCTTTTTGCTTAATGTAAAAATCTATAAGCGAAACGCCCTGGGAGATCACAACCTTTTCATTGAGACCCGACAACCTGGCTTTGAAGTTCCTGCCTTTTTTCTCTCTCTCAAAGGCCTGTGTGCGGAACTGGCAGGTCCTGAATGACCCCTGCATTGTAATCAAGCTGATATTGCCGCGATTCATTGGACCAGATCCGTGTAGTGATCTCAGCTCTCTGATCTGTGAGCTGGCAAGAGCCGGGCTGTTCATTCACAAATCCTCTTCAGCGCCTGGGCTGCCACTAGGGTAGCCCTGGACCCAGAAGAAGCGGCAGCAGGAATCGCCTGTGACGCTTTGCCATGAATATTGCATTAGATGCCTCAGCATAGTCAAATGCCAAGCCCTGTTCTGCAAAACTCCCTATACCTGGCATTCCCTGGGAAAGAAACACGCGGCTTACCCTCCAACTACAGGAGGGTGCAAACTGACCACTAATGTTCGCTCTGCGTTCATAATGAACGTTTACAAACTGTGCAATTCATCCCATTCTCCTTCTCGGGCGGGGCAAATGTAAAGCTTCACAAAGAGCAAACACGTCTTTGGGGTTGGATCATGTTTAATTATAAAAAGAAGAGCTTGCAAACTGATATAGGGGCGGGAGTGGTTTATTAAAAGACCCCATCTTTACACTTTAAAACAAACGGGATTTTTTAAATTGTTATCCTAACCAGGGATCATTGAATGTTAGTGCATTTTTTAAAAAACCCACCACCTACCTATAGATATCTTTTTAGATTTTCATATTCCTATATTGGCAGTTCTACAAGGAAAAATGGTATTTGTTTCTCTCTAAAATGTTTCTTTCATTACGCACGGCGATTGCTTAAAAATCACCAACTTTCTCTTTCCCGTACTAGCAGACATATTGCAAAGTTAAAGCAATAATATAGGTTGCATAGCATCTAGCTATTTGGAAAGAGGAAATATTTCAGAGATTTAAAAATATATTTGACTTTGTCTTGAGCCAGAAATTCTATTTTAATTCTCTCTCTCTCTCTCTTTCTTTCTCTCTCTGTGTCTAAATGAACATTGTACGTGTCTAATTCACCTCATGACTACAAAAGCTTTCAAAACTTCTTAAAATGGGGAGAATACAAGTGCTAGAGTTGGAGAAATCATATACAAATATGTGCTAGCATCAAAATTGGCACTGTTACTTTCTGGAGAGGAACTGACTAGGTTAATATAAAACGTGGAATTTTAGGAGGCCGAATTATTCATATTTGGATAGCTTTTGGATAGAGACCTGTGCTAGACTGTATGGCTCCTAACTGTTAAGCCAAAACAAAACCAAAACCAAACAAACAAAATCCTAAATTTATTTCCACACTATGGAGTCTTGGTGAGAACCCGGTTTTATATACTGCAACAATAATAGAACAAAATATAAAGAAAGGGCGTTTCAGACACAGATTAATTCCGAATATTTACTTCAGACTTTAATGATGTCTTATCTTCTCTGTGAAGCCCCTCGCATATATTATCACTGAAAACGTTGCAGAAATGAAACCAGAGAGAAGATCGTATTTTCTCATTTTTAGTGTGTTGCTGACCAATAATTTAGCCTCGAGGGGGGTATGTCCTGAATATACAGATAAACTTTGCTTGCTGCGAATCATTCAGGCAATGAAGATGTGAGTTGCCTGTTTAAAACGGCAGATGATCAGGTCCTCCGAGTACATAAACAGTCTGGAAATGAATACTCCGCCTGAACCAGGCTGATGAGAAACCTCTGCCAGAGAAAGTTTCACTAACAAATAGAAGTGTGTTCCCAGCGTTCACAGCAGACTGATACAGCCACTTTACTGTTTGTTTTCCAGTAGTTTTGCCCATTTACTACTATCTGACAACCAGACTAAAACCTTCCATCACAAAACTGTTATGTGGAGCGTTATTATTGGTCAGGATAAAAAGGAACCTGAATCAACACGTTCTAGATTAACCAGAGACTTTAAAAAAAGTAAATGATCAAACACGCATTGTTTGAAATAAAGATGTGGCAACAATTATCCCTGTTTTAGAGGGGTATTTTTGTTTTATGTGTTTGCTGTTATTGTTGCCTTTTCTGGGAGAATCTCTTGCCTAATCTGCTTTCCAGAAAAAGTTAGACAGAGCTTTTTAGGACCAGTGACAGTGCGGTGAGAGTCTGGGCTGAATTAATCACCCAAACACCTAATTAAATATTAGGTGGTTCTCTCTGATTCTAATTAAATATTGCTTCCGAAATTTAGTTTGCCGTTTCGGGCGGGGTGGCAGGAGGTGGAGTTAGCTTGCAAAATCTACAGCCAAAACAAAAAAGAACAAACAAGGCTTTTGCAATGTAGCAATGTGAATCAATTGGATACAAATCCCAGTTCAAATTACCTCCCACCCAATCCTTAAACAGCTGTAAAGTAGCGTTCGGGAAACCATAAAAGTTGATTATCTAGCGGGAAGTTGGAGTTGAAATTACGCAGTTAATTAGAGCATTGACTGTTCCTCGCTCCTAGTAAATGTTGAGGTGTAAATCCAAAGGCGTTTCAGGGAATTAGTTACATATGTGGGAAATCTAAGAGCAGATCCCATTTCCCTGCCCTGGTCTCTGCTAATACTCCAAATGGTATAGAGTTGCTGAACTTTACCGTCACAACAGAAGCTATCGTGTCTGTGCGGATTAGCTCCTCTGAATCGCAGAAAGAAAATAAAACCATGACACTTTTGTGCAAAAAAAGACCACAAAATATTGGCAGCGCAATGGAGATTTGAGGATAAAAAAAATGCTTTCGGGAAATAACTTTTTGGTGCATATTTTTAGAACTGTTCGGTTATTTCCCCTTCCCTCCCGAACCCCAGGTAGTCAGTTATTTCGGTTATTTCTCAAACCCTTCCTTAAAATCCTTCCAGTCCCAGCTCTCTGGGGGAGTCCATGTCTCGTGGGTTGGGGGGGGGGATCCTTCTACAGAACGGGGACGACCCCAGAGTTCCAGTCTCCTGGGAAACCACCTCGCTCCTTGCAAATGGCAAAGCAAAATAAATGTCACTTGGGCATTTGGAGCCCGATTCTGAATCCCAGACGGCAGCAACTCGCCTATTAGCGTCTGTTAATATCTGGGGGGAAGCTGGCGGACTAAGGATTTGGTCTCGATCTTGTCTGGAGTCATAGCTGGGTGAAATTGTGGAGTATCCCTCCGCCCCCGCAATAAACTTGGTGCTAGGTCGGCTGTAGGTTATAAAATTAACTCGGGGACACACTCAGCTGGATTTTAATCGTCATGTTTTAGTGGGCACCCTCCCAGCAGTTTTAACAGTGCCTGGCCGTTTCAAACGCCCCGCTCCCTGGGAGCTCTGGGACAGCGGGATCGGACCCTAGTCGTCTGGTCTCGGTCTGGAAGGCGGAGATGCCGCAGTCCCCCAGATCCGCCCTTCCAGGGAAGTTTTACCAACATCCCCAAGTGCCTTCGGACAAGAATGCTCTCCACCTTGGTTCCTGCAGACCTGCCTAGCATTCCGAATAGGTGCTTAGCGCATTATTATTGCCTTTTAAAGGACAGCTAATCATTCAAACCCTGCCAGGGCCAATGACACCAAGTTTATCTTCTGTGAAATCTTTTTCTCTTTGTGGCTAACGTCTCTTTAATAATAACGTGGAAATGAACGGAGGGTTCGTTTTTTCCCCAGCATACACCGTGTGTTGGTAACAAACCACCTCTTTCTTGTTGTAATGACCGCATCTCTCTCCCTCTTGTAGAGTCCGAGTAACCTCTGTCAGATAAAAGGTACCTGTCGTTCTGCAGAGATCAGCAAGACATGTGACAAGGGTTTAAGCAAACGGTGCATACGCTTGATATGATATTCAAAGCATGCAACTTATAACAGTAGGTGGATTTCTAGGGAATTTGCCCTTCATCAGGCTCTACCGGCCATGGAAATGACCATGAGGTTCATAAGGCCGCTTTCTAAAGAAAAAAATAACATTGAACTCACTTAGCAACACAGACTCCCCACTTTTCATTAATTAACATACCCACCTCCCCGTGAGCGCACTGCTAGGCTGAGGGTGGAGGAAGGAACAGGATAGGATGTATGTTCAGCACACACAGGTAATCACGTGTCCGTGATCCCGAAGTAGGGTGACCAGATGTCCTGATTTTATAGGTACAGTCCCGATGTTTGGGTCTTTTTCTTATACAGGCTCCTATTACCCCCCACCCCCAGTCCTGATTTTTCACACGTGCTGTCTGGTCACCCTATCCCGAAGGAAAGTAAAACACAGACCAGCCAGTTACCACAGCTGACGGGGAAGTCTTCCTAAAGCCCAAGCAGGGACAGGGCACAGACACCTGGACCGATTGCCCGTCTCACCTGAGTGGCAAGTTATAGCCACACCCTGAAAAGCGGCCTGGTTTTTCCCCATTCAGCTTTGTAAAGGGTAATGAAAACCTAGCAGCAGGGTAAAAGGCAGCCTCTGACTATGATCTTTGGTTGAGGCTTCCCTTCCATTGTACCTAACCAGAGTACAGCTTTGTGGGGTGCGTGGATCTTGTTTGGACAACAATTCAGATTTATTTTAACCACTAGGGAAGTTAAAGGCCCTTCCCTGACCATAAAAGCTGCATAAATGGAGCGTTACTCGTCGGTGTGTCGCCATCTGCATAACGCTGGACACATAATGTAGAGCCGTTCAAACGCCCTTCTGCAAGGATGGATGGGATATGAATGTCTGGCACCTTCTCCCTCCCATCCTCCGAAACAGACTCCAGTCTTGCAAGGCTCGTTAAGGGATTCCCCCATAACACGTTTGAGAAGCAATAACAAGCCGTTCGGTTGGGTTTAGCTAGCTCTGGGGATTGTCCTGCTCAGTTTGGGACCTGGGCTGGTTGGGTTTCACCGCTTCTGTGCTTGCCCATTTCTCAAACGAGATGAGAATTTATTTTTCCAAAACAATTGCCTCTGGCGGTAGATACAGAAACTTTCACCTCCTCTGCCGTCACCATTGTTGGATGCGAGGGTTGGGGCGGGGGAGAGGAAGAGGAGGAATGAATTCCAGGGGCATTATTGGGTTGGAAATCTCATAAAACTCTGTGAAATTTGGTGCAGGTCAACTCTTTGCAGGCAGTATCCGCGCCTTTTGTTGCAAGGGTGGGGTGTGTTTGAATGTGGGGTAGGTCCCCTCCATTTTTCACTTGGGACGGTGCATTTTGCCTCTTTGCTTTGGTTCTTTGGGGGTGTCCCTGCTGAGTGCCGGACACGAACAGAGCCGAGGTGCGGGAGCAGAGCTGGCCTTGGATCTATCAGCTTTAGCCTCTGCCATTGTTTCTGTTATGATTTAGCTTTCAGAAGGATCAGGGCATCTCTGCCAACTGTGTGACTGACAAGTCCGGCGAAAGACTGGCCTATCTAATTGCTTTCATTACTTCTAACTTTCACCATATCAACCCATATGAGCGGTGAGAGACAAGGTTAGCAGAGTAATGATACAAATCGCCCTGCTTTAGCCTCACTGCATCATGACAGTCGAATATTTCCACTGGCATTACGGAGCAAGCCACACCATGCATGAGATACAATCTAATGTCTCCAAATTTTAATCTAATAACTAACTTTTCTGTGTGTGATCGGTGAAAATGTAAAAACAAGGGTGTGGTAAAAGTGCGAAAATTTTCTTTTTGCTGCAGATGTTTATGCGTTAGAGAAAAATGCATTTTTAATGATAGTCGTTTAATTGATCCACGTTTTAACTGGGCAGGTGCGTATTGGGGAAAGAAATACACAGTCCATTGCTGGATATGAAAATTTACTTTAGCAGTCACCAGCTCAATTCGATACCTTGAAAAAACACAAACTACTTCAAAGTACAGCCCCCGGCCATCTGCAGTAGTTAGTAAGTAATAAGTATATTTACTTAGGTCAAACAAAAAGCAGTTGCAGTACTACTGCATTCTGAAAATAAAAATGCTGCTGAAAATCTTTTCAATGGGATTGAACGTTTAGACAGAAATACTATTGGAAAATAATGTAACTCCAATTTCCTTAGTATCAGACCACCTCTTTCCCCTCCATTCTGTAACCCAGAATTGTTCCTTTGCCGGGATTACTGTCAGGGTATAGTCAGTTTCAGTTATGGTTTTGTACAGCTTTGTTTATCGCCTGCTTTGGAGTTTATCTGAGGAATTCTCCTCACCTCCCTGCCTGATTGGAAATATTCACTGGTCTCTGCTAAAGAGCATTTTAACAAAAGGAAATGTTCAAGTGTCATCACACTGTGACAGGGAGGCATGTTTGATACACTGGACAGGGAATGTTTATTTCAAGATATTTTAAGTTCTAGTCAATAACGTGGATCCGCCCGGGAGCGAAATATTTGACGTGCAACACCTTGAAACCGTTTAATTATGGGGTAGTAGCAAGCCAGGGCTTCGAAGTAATTAGAAAATACTTCTTGGGAGACAGGCTAATCGCTTTTCATGGGGCACTTCAAAAAAATTAACCCCGGGTGCTTGTTTGAGCAAAAACAACTTTAGGTCAGCAAGATGATCTCATTGCTGGATCCTCTGGACGATCCAAAAGAGATTCGCCGAGTCCTTTCCCTCCAGACCCGCAAAGACACATTGAAATGACTCCCCACCCAAGCCAACAAAAACTCAACTCTTCGCAATATTTTCAGGGTGAGAGTTTGGGTGACCCCAAAGCAATGTACAAACGAATGATCTCATCGGTGGCAGAGGCGAGGGACTGACCGTCTCTGCGGTCCTGCGAGCTGAAAGGAGATGGAAATCCAGATTTGTGTCTAGAGTTTCCCTGGATAAGGGTTTCCTTCAACCCAGCCTAGATGGTGCTCTGTGCAGTTCCTGAGCAGACTAGCGTGTGGTTTCAACCTCCTGGTTTATAGCCCATTTTGGCATTCCCCATTTGACCCCAGCTGTCAAGCACTAAAGATAGCCCATAATTACCAGTGCTAAGTCAATATAACATCATCACCTCCCTCCCCACGCGTGGGTACCGTACACTACTGTGTGTGGGCTTCGGGACCTCCCCTGTTGGGAAGGCTAATTAATTTGGGGGGGGAGGGGTTGTCCCATTTTAGCTCAGACAATCGCAGCTCTCTCGCTCTCTCCTCGCACTGAGAAAACGGTGCCGCAAAGAACAAGGCAACAGCGAAGTTGGGACCCGGTTGGTAAAGCGAGGGATCTGGAACCAGCCCTGGGGAAGTTGGCTCTGCAGCCTCCAGCAACTTTCCTGGGCTCCCAGCTCTTCCTTCCTTCGACCCGCTCCTTCGCCTCCCAGCCTCCCTGCGTTCCCAGCGGCCTCCCAGACCCCTGCCTTCCCGCCCGCGCCCGCTTCTCGGCTTGCCCGCTCCTCTGCGGAGCAGGGGAGGGGAGGCACCGGGCGGTGGCGAGAGGACCGTCTGTCTTCGCAACCCGGGGAGGGCAGGAGCTGCCTCCGGATTGTTTCCGCTTTGGCCCGTCGCTTTCATTTTGTCTTTGGCGCTGGCTGGCTGTGGTGCCCGCCGGTCACAACAGTGTTTTGGCATCGCCTCTACCCATTCCCCCCACCTCGTGTGTGTGTGTGTGTGTGTGTGTGTGTGTGTGTGTGTGCGTGTTCCCCCCCCCCCCCCTCGTCCCCTCTGTGTTATTAAAGCGGCACTAACTCTGCTGCGCTTCATTGACCTTTTGGTGACTTTCACAAATTCAAGACCAGCCAAGCAAAGATCCCGCGGATCGCAGCTGATTATTTTTGTTTTGTCTGGGGGCGGCTTGTTTAGGGCGGTGGGGAGGAAAATTCTTAGCAGGCAAAAGAATGAGATTTTTTGGGGGTAACGCCAATAGGAAGGTAGGGAGTGGGGCGGGCGGAGGGGGGTGGGGAGACCCACTTTGAAACTACACGTGAGACCCCTTCCAAATTACATAATCCCCCCTTTTCAACCCAGATAGACTTTGAGCCCAATTTTTGGTTTCACGGGATTTCTTTCTAAAGACAAACGCCAGCAAATGGACACCGCGGCAGCTTTTCACTACGAAAAAAATAACATTTGATTATTTTGAGGGGGGGGGGGAACTTCAGGGGGGGTGGGGCTGAGTGGCAGAATCGCGTCGCATTGCCTGTCCAGGGGAAACCTCTCTGTTTAATATTGTTTCTGAAGCTGGAATAAATGATCAAAGGCTTCTGTCCAGCTTTCCACAGAATGAGTCAATTATCATTCCCACTTCGGTTTACTTCCCTGACGCCGCAACTAGCACCAGCACCTCGAACATTTAAAAGAAGCCACCTTGTCTCTCGGTTACATTTGCACTGGGCTTCTGCAGGGTGTATTTCAGACTCAGGCAAAAAGGAGGAGGGGAGAGAGTAGGGAGCGTACGAAAGAGTTGTTCTAAAATTAACTGCATCCGATTCCCCCCCCCCCCCCGCAAATATAGGGGCTGCAGGAAAACATCCCTTTGTATCACACAGCAGCTCGTTTAATATTATTTATGCATTTGTGCAAGGAATTGTGGGATTTCCCCCTTCTCTCTCCTCCCCCCCCCCCATGGTAAACAATATGGAAATAAAAAAATTGTATACTGGAGGCTTTTCTAATGAATCAGACAAAGATATAAAGCGAAAGAGATCAGCAGGGCAAGTGGTGATGTATCTATCTGTTGTTTAGGGGGTTAGCTAGTTCTGCAGTCTCTCCTTTTAAAAACACACACACACTCGAGTCGAGAGGACACTATTGCTTTAAAAGAAGGGGGAGGGGGCAGATGGAAGGAAAGGGGGGGGCTGCTGCTGTCATTTACAAGAGTGCTACTGTATCACGTGTGGAAAGACCTCCTCTGCCATTGGCCAAAGGCACGTGTCTAGGATACCGGGCTTGCAACGTCACTTGAGGGGCTCTATTAAAAATAAGAACAAAAATCCAGAGTGAAAGTATTTCAGGTTCAGTTTAAGTGGCTTCTAAATTTAGACCCAAAGTGGAGCGAGACCGAGAGCGCTTCCCCCTAACTCCTGCCAGGTCACCTGGACGATTTGATTGCAAGAGGGGGAAAGGAGCGAGAGCTGCCTGGCTTGTCCATATGTCTGTGTGTGTCTCAGCCTGCGTGTGCGGGGCGGTGTGTGGAGAGAAATACACACCCGCTTCCAGAGTCTCCCTCCCACCGCAGAGGTGGCTGCATTGACATTTCGATCGTTCTGTTTCTTTTTCCCCTTGAAGGATCTTCACCGCTATTTTTTGATGATGATTATTTTTTTTTAGGATACTGTCGGCCTCTTTTTCTTTTCAAGCCCAGGAGCCGGCGAAGAGGGAGAGCGGGGTGGGGGTGGGGGCAGACAGGGTCGCTCATGAAAGTCCGGGTGCTGAGCGCATGTTGGGGGGAAGCATGCCCGGGTTTGCAGAAGTGAAAGGCTGACCCGCGGAAGAAAGGGCAGGAAAGCAGGGGGGGTTTCAAAGCAACGTTTGGGGGTGAAGCGCGAGCACCCCCCGAGGCTCTGCTTTCGCCAACTCTGGATTTTGAATGTTACTGGAACGGAGCGGAGCCAGGGCAGCAGCAAACACCCGTGTAGAGAAACCCAGGCGGGCAGGGCTGGGGGTGGGGGCTTAGCCGGAGACACGCCGGGGGATTTGTTCTGCAGCATGGAGGAGAATGACCACAGTCCTAGGGAAGAGGCTCTGGAGCAGCAGCAGCAGGAGTCCGGCAGCAGCAGCGAGGCGGAGCCCAACAGGAGCCGGGCGATGATCCTGCCCGTGGTCCTGCAGGCGCCCGGGAACCACCCGCACCGGATCACGAACTTTTTCATAGACAACATCCTGAGGCCGGAGTTCGGGCGGAGGAAGGACGGGGGGACCGGCAGCAGCGGCGGCAGCAGCGGCAGTAGCCCGGAGCAGCTGCTCTTGGCCGGCAGGGAGAACCGCCGGAGTCCCTCCACGGCGCCGGGATCTGGGGGGCAACTCACCGGCGGCGGGGGCGGCTCCGCGGGCGAAGGAGAAGGAGGCTCCAAAGCCCTTGTGCTCAATGGGGGAGCCAAGAAAGGAGGCGACTCCGGGGCCCTGGAAGGAGCCTTGAACTCCCGGGGACTAAGCGGCGGCGATCTGTCTGTGAGCTCGGACTCTGATAGCTCCCAAGCCAGCTCCAACACCAGTAACCAGCCCATGCTCTGGCCAGCCTGGGTGTACTGTACTAGATACTCGGACAGGCCTTCTTCAGGTAAGAGTCTCTTCAGACGGAGCCTGGAGCCCGGCCTTCCCTCCCCCTCGCCCCCTGGCTCCGCTTTCCCACTGAGCAGGCTGTTTTCCACCGAGCCTCTCTCCCTCTCTATCAACCAAGCATGGGATCAGTGAAGCCTAGGCTGATCCTTCCACATGGGTCTTCAGAAAATGTTTGGTTGGTTGAAAAGCGACGAGAAAAAAATATAGTCACCCAAATTAAAAAAAAACACAAACAAACGCAGAGAGACAAGTTTGTTAAAAAACCCGTCTTTAAATGTAATGAGGATATGGGGATGTTTTTACTGTAGGCAGATCAAAATGAAAGCGGATAAACTGGAAAATAATTCCGCCTGTCTACACACACGCACACAAAGCCATCAGCAGTTAGCTTGGCTGGATCTTAAAACAGTGAGGGACGGTGCTAGTGTGGGGATTTGGCGTGGTATTAAAAATAAGAGGTGGGAAAGAAGCCACTAAAGTCCCTTCTTTGAACTCCACAGAGATTCTTCAAGGAATCTGCCCATTTTCTCCTTTAAAATCCCGTGGTTTGGTTGGAGGGTGAGGAGTCGAATTCATAGATTCAGCTGCCTATCCAATAGGCCTTGCATTGTACATGTTCAAAACCCGAATATTTTTATTGTTTTAAAATCGGCCCTTCGGTCGCCGCTGTCGCCTTCCTCTATTTTGCTTTCTGTAATTTTCACACGTGTACTTTAGTTCAGGTCTTGAAGGGAATAGGAAGGATTTAGAGGAAGTTATTTCAGAAGGTCTGGGAAGGCGTGCCTGCTGGAGTGAGATTTCAGAAGAAACTCCTGAAATTCTCTCTCTGAAGAGGTTTAAAAGTCACAGGGTAAATTTCTTTGTTTTCAATGCAGGGAAAGAGGGTTGTATCTAGGGTGGTGGTTGTTGTTTAAAACTACGTTCAAAAGAATTAGATTCCTCTTGAAAATACAGTTTTCCAAGCTGCAAACGAGAATTATTTTTTTAATCTAGTCACAAAAAAGTATTTTCCAACAGCGATTAACCAGTCCCTTCCCCCACCCCCACCCCAAAGTGCTGTACGGTTAAAGATAGCAATGTAGGCTGGATTTAAAATGAGTTTGTAATAAATGAGAAACAATTCTTAAGAGCCAATATTCTAGTCTGAATTGAAATTTACTCCATTGTTCTCCACTCCTTCCTTTGTTAATATTTAATCAACATATATCCTCACAATGGCACAGACCAGAGAGAGGACCCTCGCTTCTGCTGTGTAGAATATATTAAAGAAAATAAATAAAATCCAATCATAATAATTAGGATCGTTCTTTAGGCGACATTTGAGCCACGCAAAACAGCCAACCTACTCCCTGTTACAATGGACATAAGCGTTCGGATTTCTGTATTATCTCGATTTAATGCAAGAAAGAGGGTTTCTGAACAATTCTGTTTAGGAGATAAAAATAGAGATCGATGTTATTGCTTCTAAATACACGGTTCACCTTTCCGTAGCGAAGCCATTCCTGAGTTTAAAATAGTTAATTTAACACGTTTATATATTTTTTTAAATCCCCAAGAAATTGTATCCGTTGCAAGACACTTTTTCTTCTGGGTAAATACCGAGAGAGACGGGCTACTGGGCACCCTTATGAGAAAGGGAGAGAATTACACCATAGCCCTGGACACTTTTCCCAGACAATGATGCAGACAGAGAAAGGAGGGGAGATGGAGAATCCTTAGCACAACTGGAGAGCTGGGGGGTTCTTTTGACAGTATTTGTTTCTTTTTATTTCGAGCACAATGCGAGGGTCGATTCGAAGCAAAGCGAAAGAGACAGAGATTGGGGTTTTGGTTTGTTTTTTTGTTAAAGCTGAAGACTATTTTTAACCAACGCCTTTGGAGCTGGGCTGGTTGGTTTACGGAAACGTGGCACTAAACTGGAAGGGGAAAAAACCCTGCCCCATAGGTGTAGAGACAGAAATACGTAAACCCAAAAGAAAATCACAATATACCAGCACCCAAGGAATTGGTGATGCAAGAATCCCCGTTCCAAACAGGGCTTTATTTTCATTTTTAATACCTCGCGGGTAATAATTAGGCCTTTGAACTAGAGGTATATTAAATAGAATGGGAGGCTGCGGAGGGGGAATTGTAATTAGGAAGATGGTTGACACTTTCCCAAGCATTGTGGTCATTATGTGGCCTATTGGGCTGTATATTATATCTTCTAAAGCTGGGAACTAATCAAGCCCAGTGTATTCCGATTTTCTCTTGTGCAGGGTAGATCCACTTCCTGGCTGGCTTTGTCAGTCATATTTCAGCCTGTGGCAGAACCCGTCTTCTGCCCTTTGATTGACTTGTCACCAGCCAGAAGCCTTTTTGCCTCTTGCTTTAAACCCGCGGGTTCAGGCGCTGTTTACACTTTGCTAACTGCGGCAAGGCTCACGTGTCCCTGTGCTTGGAGGGATCTGACTCGTACAGACTCCATACGGATCACGTGTAAAATTGCAACTGACCTGGTCCCCTCCTGGAGAGGGGTGTCAGGAAGCTCGCGTGGGCCGAGCAGCGAGCCCCCAGGCCCTTCCTGCAAAGTGTAACACAAAATCGGGGGGTGAGGGGGAGCCAGAGAAAGAAAGAGCCAGAGATCACTGCAGTTGGGACTGCTTCTCCCCCGGCCAAAAGATCCACTCACCTACCCAGTTCTCCACAGATTAGAGGCCATCGACCGTAGTACCCCCCCCCCCCAAGGAAGGACTCCCAGAAATGACGCTGGCAAATACACACCAGCATTACCCGGCTGCGTCCCCCAGCCTGCACCTCAGGGAGGCGGACGGGGCCCTTCTTTGTGGGGCCCCGGGCAGAGGAGAGTCCAGGTCCCAAAGATGGTGGTTCACAAGGAAACAATGAACTTGGGTGGATGTGCCTCCCCCGTCTCATGCGATAGCCCAGCGGTGGGAAGCGGCGTTTGTGGGGGGTGCTTAGGCCGGTGCCTGCCTCCCCTCTCCCGTCCTTCCCCTTTGGCGGGAGGCTCAGGGGTCCCAGGCAGCGGCTCCCCCTTGGGCACCAGACGGCGGCCCCCGGATTCCTCTTCCTCGCCACGCACACCGCAGCCCCGTGTCTCCCCACTGCCCCCCGCCCCAGGCATTCAGCGAAGGGGGGGGGGGAGGGGAGATCGCTTCCTCTCTCTCCGCGCAAAGGTTGAGCTGGTGACTTCAGTGTGAAACTCTCACGCCAAAGCAAAGCGAGCCGAGGCTACCCAGGCCTGCGTGGCATCCTGGCTGGGCACCGAGTCCCAAGGGGCACCCATCCCAATGACCCCAAGGCCTCCAATGTCTTTGCGATCATTTCCCCCCGCCCAATAATCACAAGATGTGGCCATTTAAAACCAACCAACCAACCCCTCGCTCCGGGGCACCCTCCCCCCCCAGCCCCGCGGCCCCCATCCCTTCCCCGGCGGGCGTTTGGGTGTGTGTCTTACGGCTGTTGTCTCGCCCTGGCCCTTAGGCCCCCGGTCCCGCAAACCAAAGAAGAAGAACCCCAACAAAGAAGACAAGCGCCCCAGGACCGCCTTCACCGCGGAGCAGCTGCAGAGACTGAAAGCGGAGTTCCAGACGAACCGATACTTGACGGAGCAGAGGCGGCAGAGCCTGGCTCAGGAACTCAGTCTCAACGAGTCCCAGATCAAAATCTGGTTTCAGAACAAGCGAGCCAAAATCAAGAAGGCCACCGGCAACAAGAACACCCTGGCGGTGCATCTCATGGCGCAAGGACTGTACAACCACTCCACCACAGCAAAAGACGGCAAGTCAGACAGTGAATAGAGAGGGGGGGGGGGGGGGCGGGGAAAGGGGACAGTTTTCAGTCAAAGTTTATACAATGCAATAATTTAATTAAATAAAATAAGGGCCAGTGTATAAAGATTATACCAGCATTAATAGTGAAAATATTGTGTATTACATATAATTCTGCAATATTCTATGTGTATATAATTTACAGGTAAGGTGTACAAATCCAAAAGACCTGATTATAAAAGATTTTTGAGTTTGTCCTGTTTTATTTTGGTTCTATGGAGATTTTAGATGGTATCTTTATGGATTTTTTTTTAATGCTTAAGTTACATTTTGATAGACTTAAGCGCTGTTTTAATGGACATTGGACACTGTTTTTTGAAATTCAAAAAAAAAAAAAGAATTAAAAACAATTTTTGCTGAAGTCCAAAGATTTTTATTGCTGCATTTCACACGACTGTGAACCGAATAAATAGTTCTGCGGTTTGTTCGATGAGTTTAACCATTTTTTTCCTTTTGCGTTTGGCTTTGGGACTAGAAAACAATCATTTAATTTTTGAACAGGAACAGGGAGAGAAACCCCAAGGCATCGTATTCACAAAAATGGCCAGGATCCTTTCTGTAATTTGCCCTCCCTTCTTCATTCGGCTGAGTTCAAAGGCGAAATGCGGGCAGGACTCCGGGAAAGCTGTCCGGCAAGGGACAGGGGGGAGATCAAGGAGTTCATTTGGGGCTTAGCTGATTTTTTTCCTCGTCCCCATAGCTTGGCTGGAAAACTTTTGAAGTGAACCTCACAACTTCCGGGAGCATGTCACAAACAAACCCAGCCTTTTCCACATGAAGGAGACCTTTCTTTTGGGTCGTTGCGGTGCTTGTCGCTCGTAGGCACACACACTCCTCTATACAAACCTCTCCAGATCCCCCTTTCCCGTTAGTTCATCGCATTTTGTAGCTTTTTAGACGCTGCTTCCCTTCCCCCCCTGGAAGGGGTTGTCCTTTTTTAGAGGGCCGGCAGCAAGGAGCCTGGGATGACTTTTGCAAAAGGCTCTGGTTTGCCTTGGACAGATTTACACCAGGCCGCAGAGTAGAGCTGCTGGTATTTGAAGCTGGGGAGGGTGGGGGCAGATTCGGAGCCCCGGCTTCCCAAGGACAGCACGGAGTTGCAGGTTGTCTGGGGAGGAGCCGGTTCTCGTCCAAACCTGACTGAGAACCGGTGCTCTTCCGGTGATATCCCTAGTAGACGTATCTTTAAGACCTCCTGCTTGTATCACTGCTGTGTAGACAGGATACTGATGGCAAAGATGCTTATCGTGGCTGTTGGATAAAGAACTTATGAAACTCATTCGGTGAAAAACAGGCAAACCCAACAACTTTGGGTCTTGACTGAAGAAAAAAATCAGACTGAACAGCGACTATATAAAAAATGCACCCAGAAAGCCTCTTTCTGTCCCATCGCCTCCACACAGGCCGTTTTGGCCCACGGAAAGACCAAATCAAGAGGGGTAGAGGGCTGGGGGAAAGGAGAATTGGGGCACTTACTTCAGCACCACCGGCCTCCATTATGTAGGATGAGTAACCCATAAGAAGGGAGGGGATCTCTCATGTCCTCTTGTCAGAAAGACAGGGGAGCCCATCACAAGCCCTAGTATTTTATTTTAGAAAAGCCAGTAGCCTAATACTCTCCAGTGACAAATATCTGTCGGTCTACAAGATGGGGCAGGTTTTAAATCAAACATATATCTATTAACCTTGACTAGTAAATATGAAGGGCCAGTCAGTGTAAATAAACATTTCTTGGCATTTGGGTTTTGGTTTGTTTATTTCCCCCCTTGCAATTTTAGTTTCTGATTTGAAAACGTGGCACCATGTAAACTACATATTTTCAAGGTTTGTAGGGTTCTTTTAAGAGTTCTCCCAGTTCTAGACCCCCCCTCCCCCCCCGGTTTGGAATAAAGTGGCCAAAATGTAGGCCAGGGCCACAAGGCACCCGAGTGGGTGTGTATTGTACAATAATTCAGGACTGTAGTCTCCTTGATGATTGAGGGTGAACTTATCGCTTTGCCTTAAAACTTCTTTATTTCACAGCTGTAATAGACACACATTGTACATATTAGCATAAACTTTACAAAAGAAGCAAACTATCAAGTAAAAGCTGTAATTTTCAATTCTGTGAATAATCATCAGCTGCTTAGGAGACAGGATTAAATGACATTGCCTTTTAGCAAGAAAGCAAAGATTTTTTTTCCGTTTATAAAACGTGCATTTTACAATTGCAGTATCAAATATTTATAATCTTATGAAATATGAATGTTTCTATTTACAACTGTGGTCTCAAAATTGTGAACATTCTCACTGCATTTTGTGTGTTTAAATTCTCGAAGATTGCATTAAATAAAAACACTTTATTATGAAATACACATCGTGTATTAAAACGTTGGAATGGTGTTTTATATATATATTATGTATAGAAAGAGAGTCCTTGAAGTGTATTTCTGGGCAATGAGAGAATTGTATTGGAGCCCAGTTTAAAAGCCCAGTGGAGTAAACCATTTCAATGGGTGTGAATAGCAATTTACTAGATGGACAATTTTGCAAGCAGATGTTTAATCAATTTATTGAATGATTAAGAAACTTTTGATGGTTCACATTAAAAATAAAGCGAGGGCAACCAATGTCGTTACAATGATCACAACTTTAAAGTGATCAGTATTCGTTATGTAAAATATTTTAAAAGAAAACGTGTTCAATCTCATACATTGGCAACAGGTTTCTATTTTCAGACTTTAAGATAAATGTCCAATTGTGTGATGTTTGGAAAACAACTCTTGTAAAATAGGTTCCCAACCTAAAGTTATACAAATCCGTAAACCTGAATCCAGCTGTAGCAGTGTAATGTGAGTAATGACAATAACTTCAATGTCTTAATTTTTTGAAGAATTGATAACCCTGCCAACCTAGAAAGTTGCAGTAAAGTACGATTTTAGGACAGCTGAATAAAACAGATAAACAAAGTGGCCATTTGCTTGGATGCGACAGTCTGCACAATGTCTCCAAATATTTAAATCTATATTTTTCTTAAATAGGGCTAATTTAGGGGAAAAGGCTTAATGTCCAGAATCTTGTTACCAGAACTTGTTCCTGCTGTAAGAAATTTAACACAAACTCTCTTTTTTTTTAGAAAAGGCTACTCTGGAAAATCTCTCCCACAGGCAACTATCTCCATTGATTTAGACAACGTCTAAGAAAGAAATTATTCCAGTATTCCACAAGTCTTGTTCCTTCTTTTATTCACCTACAGACAGTAAAGGGTTGAACTGTCTATGGACAACCAATTAATGTAACAGAAGGACAGACTGTAAAATTTCCAGTTAGGAAGCGGGATTCTGGATTTAGATTTTGCAAAACTTCTTGCACAGGTCCTTGAAAGGATTTGATCAAACTAAGCACTGAGGCAGATGAATTACAATCTTGGGGGAGAAAATAAGTGTTGGCTGGAATTAAGAATTGCTACTAAGAGCAGTTTAGATCGGATCTGAAAATAGCTGCATGTGTCCAGTCTAACAAAGGACTAATGTGTCTGTTATATATCCTCTACAAAGGGCCAGTTACACCAGGGCATTGCTCACGAAGTCAATGGGGCTGCATTAGAAGAGGATTTGGCTCATCTTTTAAATGTGTAAAGGGATACGCTTTACACCTGTCTTCCACCAGCTTGTACATCAGGCGATAAATTGTGCCACCAATGATCTCTTTAGAGGCTACATTCATGAAACTGCCAGTCACAGGATACGTATTTAGGTGTTTTTTTTTAAGTATAGGGCTAACTTTTCAAGACCTCATTTGAAGAGAGCTAGCAAGTTCCACAAGAAATCAACACGACCAGCAGCAGACAATGTTTTGATGCTGCCTGGGTTGTATCCAGTCCATAATGTAGAATATCTGCATTCTCTTTAACAGGGGACATAGAACCTATTTTCCCCCTGTAATACCCTCCACCCCCCTAATTTGTATAAAGGCTTTAGTGAAAAGATACATTGGCGACAATGTCGGATTTACTCCGCCTTTTACATATTCTTCGCTTATTGGTTGTTTCAGTCCACTTACAAACGAGTGCTTACAAACGAAAGCAAACAGCTCCCTGCTGTTTTTGGACTTCCAGCACAGCCACGTTAGCCCTGGTTATTTTTAAATTTGAAATTAATTTGACAGGAATAGATACCGTCCAACCCCTAACTGCAATCCTATCAATCAACACCCTCCCCCCATCTCTGCCACAACCTCTCATTTGACAAAAAAAAATCCTCCAAGCTTCTGAGAGTACCTGCACATATATTAGAATGTATACGTGTGTACAAACTATTATGTGTTCTTATATACAGTGTGTGGAGGGTGGGCTGGGGGTAAATAGGATATTAGCATATTCACAGTATTCATGCACACTGAAAGCAACACACACACACACAGTTCTAATGTATATGGTGTGTACATTGAAAAGAAGTGTTTATCCGCGCTCATACTAATGCAATTGACTACAGTGTTGACTGGAGTGTACTTTTGCACTCTGGTGTGACTGGATTTCTTCTTGCCCTGGCCACATGTTTTGCACACTCATTAAAAGACACGAAGAATGTGTTTGAAACAAACAACGAGGTATACAGTCACACATAAGAAAGTGTCCTCAGAATCACACACAAATACATTTACAATCTATTTGCCCCCTAAACAGTTAATTACATGCACGCAACTAACCGCATTTTTGGCCACAGACATGTTTTCATAAACAAAATATTTATAAGCACTAAACTCCGCGCAAAGAGTAACTCCACCGTTTATTGTCATGCAGTATATTACACATGCAGTACAAACACATAGCCAAACACTATATATGCAAATGTCCTGGCCGTTTATTGGGTAATGCATAACAGAGTTATGAGGGAGAAACTATTTAGCTAGCTCGGTTTTGTGGAAAAAAAGTAATTCTGTATCCCGCTGGTTTAATATCCGACCTCCGCATTCAATCCCCGCCCAGGCAGCTAGCAAAAGCGCCCCTGGGATGTTTGGGTATCATCTCCAAACTAACAGCTGTGCTTATGAAATGCGCAGAAGAGGAAGGTCAATAACAATTTGTTGCAAGGGGGCACGACTCAATGGTGTAAACAAATTTACATGGACTTCAAAAACAAACCAAGAAAGTGGCTTTTAGCAGCTGCGAGATAAAGAGCTGGGATGTGGGGACACGTTTTCTTGAGCCCTGTCAGAGCAGAACTTTTGGATCCTTGTCCTAAGAACCGACCCCTTAAAAAAAGCAGCCTAGTCCAAGTAATAAGAGAATGAAGGGTTATTCGGATCGGGGTAGGAAACGGAATCGCTTTTCCCCTTGTTTTACATGGATACTGTTGTTGGTTCTCACACACATATCCCCATACTTCTTTTGGGGAGCCCCAAGCCAGTGTAATAATCCCCGACGAAGCAGCCTTTGCCAGCCCTCTTTGTATTTGCTCCCATGATCTCCCTGCAAAGGAGAACGACGCTCTCTGATGAAGTGGATCTTTCTCACGGTGATGCCCAATGGTGCCTCCAACGCGCTGCTTGGTTAGTCGGATGCGGCCTCCTTTCCTACCTGAGCTAACCGGCCGCGAGGACTCCGGCAACTCCGGCCTCGCTAGACCCCTGCCGCCCAGTCACATCCGTGCACAAGGGATAACTCAGCTCCTACCCTCTGCAGGTCGGATATTCCTCCCCGCCCCCGGCGAGCTGGTCTCTGCGAGGTGCCCATCCGGCCTGATCATTCCTTGAGCGGCTGCTTTTTCCCTAAGGAGCCGAACGAGCCCGTGGCTGGGTTCGAACGCGCGGCTCTGGGATTTCAACCCTCTCGGAGGTCTCCAGGGCGCTTCTTAAACCGGTCAAAGTCCCCCTGGCCCTCTAACGGCAACTCGGCGTGGCCCGTTTTTAACACACTCCCCGGCAGCGCTAGGGTTTGCAATCCCCGTCCATCCACGCTCGCAGTCCTCCCCCTCTGCCCCCTCCCGGGCAGAGATCTAAGGATGCCCCCGCGAAGGCGACATGGGTTGAAATTGCAGGTTTCTAACAGGCGCACGCACTGGGCTGTGTCCCACACGGCTCTGAGCTCTGTGATACACACACACGCGAGGAGCACACAGACACCCTGCGCTGCACAGTTCTGCAAACAGCAATGGCCTATTATTCCCCCCCCCCCACTCCTTTCTGAGGAGCCGAGTCTTATTTAGCAACAGGGACAATGCAACGTGGAAAAGAATGTTATAGACCCTCCACCCCCCCCCCCCACTGCTTTACAAACACAACTTCAAACTGTTGGGGGGGGGGGGGGATCAGCCCCTCTCCCGCGTTACCGCCACTGTACAAATGTCATTTGCACGAGGCAAGCGCTTTCCCCAAATCTGCCAACTCCCCAGGGTTTTATTGATAGCCCCCCCCGGCCCATTTTCTTCCAGGGGGGACAAAAGTCGCTCCTCTCCGCCGTTAAACCCCCATTGTCCCGCGGCAAATTGCCGGGGGGTTGTCGCTGTGCCGTCTTCCTCCTCTCCCTCCTGGCTGGGGAACCGCAGGATCCAGCTGCCAAGGTTTCCTTTCCAGCCGGGTCGGCTTGGTTCCGTGGCAAACTCCGCACGGGCTTTGCAGTAACCGCTTGTTCTCTCAACTTTGTTCTGCTGCTGCCGGACAATCCCCCCCTCCCCCTCTCTCTCCCCCTCTCTCTCCCCCTCCCCAACCCCAGATGCCAAATTTCCTTTGAACCCCTCAATTTTGCGGAACTCGCACCTTAATCCCGGGACAACGCCCGGGCATCTCTCCCGTGCGATCCGGGCCAGGGCAGCGGGGCAGCGCCTCCCTGACCACAGAGGGTTGGCGATTGAAGCCTGGCTGCCCGCTTTGGAGCTGCCCACCTCCCCTGCACTGCATACCAAAGGATAGCAAAGCGCCCCCAATTCCTGTCGTGGAATCCACCCCTCTGCCGAGTCCGGGGGAGCAATTGTTGATCATCTGCAACGGGGCTTATTTCTGATAAGTTAGAGGGGTTTTGGGGGGGGGGGGGGCAGAGAACTAAAATACTCTTGGACGTGACTGTTAGGAAGAGCGAAAGGCCCAAGCAGGCGGGGTGATCAGACAGGAGCGATGCAGGCATTAGATGCTGGTTTAAGGGGAGGGTTTCTGAAAGGCCCAGCCTTGACATATTTCCACTTCTTTATTTATTTATAAACTCACTTGGAAGCGGGGGGGGGGCAGAGTTCTTGTAAAATCCAATATTTGGGGTCTCTCGAGCTCTCTCCTGCAAAGACCGCGCTGACGTCTGACCTCCTCAAACCCAGGGGTTACACCCCAGTATCGAACTAGCATTCAGTGCACATTTGGGGCCCGAGCCTTCAGTCCTCACCCAGGGGAAACTCCCGCTGAAGTCAAATAGGTTTTGCTTGAGTAAAAGGCTGAGTAAATATCCTAACACAGGGCTGGATCCTACCCCTCTATTGAAGTCAATGGGAGTTTTGCAGGGATCAGGACTCCCTTGATAGGCAAGCTAAATCCAAAGCGAGAAGTACATAACTTTGTCCCTTCCTCCCTCCCTTCCCTCAAACATTCACTAAATCGGAGATTGTCTATCATATATAAACATACACTCAGATAATTTCAGACTAGTGCCTTTTCGTCTGTTGCTGAGCAATGTAACGGCAGTCAAGCCACGATAAGCGATTTTTTTCTCTAAATGGAGCCGGTCTAAGTAACCCTT
>JAVMKO010000002.1:209891798-210061798 GCA_032164245.1 Sternotherus odoratus | reverse complement strand
ACTTGTATAATCACAGCAGTGCCTTCTAGTCTTGTAATAGCTAAGTGCCTGTGCATTCGTATTTCTATTAACACCCCCGCTTTCTGGGATTTATGAACTTTGCGCCATCAAAATTCACAATTGACTCAGTCAGTTCTACAAAGTCCCATTAGGGAGAAAATTCTTTTAGTAAACAAAAACTAGTTGGGGAAATATATTGTCCAGTGTTGATAGCAGGGCGTTGTGAGCCAGTCAACCTGAGGTTTGTCTAGGCACAGCCACTGACTCATTAGTTCTCTCAACACAAGGGATGTTAGTAACAAATGTATCAACATTCTTAACATTAGTTCACCTCCACTCCTGATTGCAAAGGTGGGAGAATTAGCGTAGACAGCCACCTGTAGTGGGACCATAGGCAAGTAATTTAAACTGTTCACTAGTTGTTCCGTCTGTAAAATGAGCTAATACTGATCCATCTCATATGCTCATTGTGAAATTAATTAGTGGATGTAAAGTGCATTTGTATACCCGGATTAAAGTGACTCCATAAATGCACAAAAAGCAAGTAAATGTTATTTCTTTGCAAAATGTAAAAAAGCGTGTTTGGTCATTTTCAGGTCACAGGAGCATGTCAAAATAGAAGTTGAACTTTTCTAAGTGACATTTTAATTTTCAAATGCCTTTTTTATGCCCTTGGTAATCAAAATAATTTTCTTTGTACATGGAGATTTGGTAGCCCTTAAAACCATAATGATTTTGAAACCTTTTTTGCTAGATATATTTTCCTAGATATGCTCTAGGAATTATTTTGGGGAAGGTCTATGGCCTGTGTTACATAGGAGATCAGACTAGATAATCACAATAGTCACTTTTGGCCATGGAGTCTGCAAATCTCTGAAACTTTGGACAAATTTTAAATATGACTTATTTTGTTTAGATAAGTAGCCATTAGGAATGTATAGTAACTCATTTTTAACCACAACAAAAAATCTGTAGACTAAAAATACCTTGCACAGCACTTTATATGGCATTTTTTATCTGTGCTCCTCAAATCGCTTTAGAAGCACTAATGAATAAAGCTTATTAACACTATGGTGAGGTACGTAAGTATTGGATTTCCCACTGAATAGATGGGGAAATCAAAACACAGACAGGTAATGAGAGTGATTCTCACTTACACTAAGGACTTTTTACACTGCTCCATTAGTGAAAATGAGCCTTAAAAGTGAATTTACATACATTTTAAGAAGGCCTTTTTATACTGCTAGAGTGGTGCAAAGAGGTTTTAGTATAGATGAGAATCAGATCCAATGTGATTTGAGGAAAAAGAGCCCTAGAATAACAAAATACATACTACTTCACAGTACTTTCCATTGTGTTTAATCTTACCTAGTGTACCACGCACCATGTTCTCTGGTAAAAGTGAACAAGGGGCCAGAAGTTTGTTGCTGATAATTCTTTGAGCACCCTCCCCCCCTCATTTTGCATTCTGCCCTATTTTTCTTATCCAAGTTTCATTTGCCCAGATTTCAGATACATCCAAACTATATGTGCATGACCCCACACCATTTTAATTCTACTGATTTCAGTTGATTAATGTATGATTTACAGTGGTGTGACATCAGAGCCATGTCTTGTATCTTTAACTGCAATACTAGGGCCATATACTGCTAACACTTAAACATGTGAGTAAAGAAAGGCACCAGTTTAAGCATCTGAAGGACCAGGGCCTAGTACAATCCATGGGAGGGAAGCTTTAGGTTTATTAGAAACTGGGGAACCTTTTGGGAAAGGAGGAACCTACACAGGAAGGATGGGTTCCACCTAAACCAGAATGAAACCAGATTGCTGGCATGTAAAATTAAAAAGGTCATAGAGGAGTTTTTAAATGAAGGGCTGGGGGGAAAGCCAACAGGTGTGGAGGAGCACATGGTTTGGCGAGAGAGACACCCCTTAGGGGAGAATTTATTAAAGGTGATACTCATGTCCTAGTAAAGAGGAGGTGATAGAAGTTGATAAAATACAGGTGGGAGCTGAAGAAAAACAGTCAAATGAAAAAGAATCTTATTCAATGACATCACATGAAGGCAGTGTACAAAATATTGACAAATTTTATAAATGCTTGTATACAAATGCTAGAATTCTACATACCAAGATGAGTGAACTTAAATGCCTGGTATTAATTGAGAATATTAATATAATAAGCATCACAGAAACTTGATAGAACAATGATAATCAATGGGACATAGTAATACTAGGATACAAAATATATAGGAATGACAGAGTAGGTTATGCTGGTGGGGGGAGTAGCACTATATGTAAAGAAAGCATAGAGTCAAATATAGTAAATATCTTCAGTGAATCGAACTGGCTAAATCAATCACGGATAGTGTGATGCTGCCAAACCAGGTCCCCGTGTCTCAACTGAACACTAACAAATACGTAGCTGGAACCAATCTGGCTCAACTGCGTGTTAGTTTTGTTAAAATGGATATTAGAATGATAAGAAAGTGTTTAAACTTTATTGAATACCCGTGAGTTTTGGCATGCTTTCACCTCACTTATAACATCTGTGTCTCATATTGTAAGATAATATTTGAGCTGTTGTATTGTGAGCCTCTGTGACTGCATAAATCACCAGATAGGAGAGAGACATTAATTAGTGTGAAGGGGTGATCTTCAACAAAAAGTGTTACACTCTCCTCAAAAGGAAAGGTTCATTGACACCAGATGTTGCAACTGGACTTTCCCTGTGTACAAGAGGATAAAATAAGTTTGTCGTTCTTCTCTCCTCCTTCTGAAGATGAATCATGCAAATGGAATCCTCCCATCAGCTGAGTTTGAAGCTCAGCGCACAAGGCAGGAGGGGAATAAAATCTCTAAACAAAAGGGACTAAGTATCTCTAAGATGCTCGGACCCTAGGGGGCAAAGAGTTTCTAGGCTTAAGCAAGAGATCCTTTGTGCTTAGCCTGAGTTAGACCAAAAGGACACATAAAGCTTGCTAACTATAGAAGCTTCTATCACCCTGCTTTAACCTTGTAAATAACTCTCGTTTCCTTTTTCTATTTAATAAATATTTTTATAGTTTGTCTTAAGATTGGCCACAAGTATTGTCTTTGGAGTGAGATTTAAGGGGCAATTGACCTAAGGTAAGTGACTGGTTCTTTGGGACTGGCAGTAACCTGAATATTATTGTGATTCTTGGTGTGAGGACCATCACAAAGATATGTTGCAATGGATGGCAGGAAAGATCAGAGTACCCAGCAGGGCTGTCTGTGATTCCATGTTAAGGTTGTGATAGTGATTGAGGAGTTTATACTTGATAACTGGCTGGTTGATTCTAAAGTATAGAACTCACAACCAATTTAGGATTTGTGCTTGGCTTCCTAGAAGTCTGCTCTGAATTAGTATGCATGCTCTTGAGTCACTGCAGGCAGTGTTACAGATAGAAATTCCATGCTTGAATAATCAGAGTATAGTATGTAGTAGGAATATGCTACTGAGCACCTAGTCAGGATAGTGACGGTGACTGTGACATGCTCAGAGAGTTTAGAGAACCTACAAAAACAGAAACCCCAATAATAATGGAGAATTTCAACTGTACCCATATTGACTTGGAACATGTCACCTCAAGATGGCATATGGAGATACAATTTCTGGATGTCATTAATGACTGCTTTTTGGAGCAGCTTGTCCTGGCATCCACAAGTGGAGAGTGCATTCTTGATTTAGTCCTAAGTGGAGCACACAATCTGGTCTATATAATTGACCTGCTTGGTTACAGCAACCATAATGTAATTAAATTTAATATCCTCTCAGGGGGGAAAATATTAAAGAAACCCACCATGGTAGCATTTACCTTCAAAAAGAGGAACTACACAAAAATGAGGGGGCTAGTTAAATGTAAATTAAAAGGGACACTCATAAGAGTGAAATGCCTGCAAACTGCATGGAAACTTTAAAAAACACCATACTAGCGGCTCAGACTAAACGTATACCTCAAACAAATAAATAAATAAACAGTACAAGGACCAAAATAAGTCACTATGGTTAAATAGCAGAGTAAAGGCTGCATTCAACAGCAAAAGGGCATCTTTTTAAAATTGGATATCAAATTTTACAGAGGAAAATAGAAAGCAGAATAAAATCTGGCATGTCTAGTTTAAAAGTATAATTAGGCAGGCCAAAAAGGAATGTGAAGAGCAACTAGTAAAATTCACAAAAACAGCATTTTTTAAAAAGTATATCGGAAGCAGGAAGCCTGCCAAACAGTCACTGAATGATCAAGGTGCAAAATGATAGATCCATCAATGGCTATTAGCCAAGATGGTCTAGGGATGCAACTCAGTGGTCTGAGAGTCCCTAAACCTCTGACTAGCAAAAACTGGGATGGAACACTCAATAGCTGCCCTGTTCTGTTCATTCCCTCTGAAGCATCTGGCATGGTCCACTGTTGGAAGATAAGATACTGGGCTAGATAGACCATTAGTCTCACCCAGTATGGCCATTTTTATGCTTTTATGTTGCAGCAATGAAGTCAGTGGGAGCCACAGTTTTGCCATCAGCAGGTGCAGGGTCAGGCTGGAGGGGGGAAAAGTATCTCCACATTAAGTAATTACACCAGTAAGATAGACAGTTGTCTGTCCTGTCAATAATCAGTGTAATCAAGGATCCTTGTTTTCTTATTTATACGTTCAGAAATATGAGAATTTGTTGATCAAAAATACTTATTTTGTGTCACCTTTGGCAGTTTTCTATGACAATAGTACATTAAACTAGTTACAGGGTTTGTTAGGTAAACATGAGCTTAAAAAATTGTCTTAGCTCTTGCATACTTTCAAGAGATTTTCACCATTTTAAACTCTAAAAAACAAAGGTTGTTTATATACAAAAGTACCACCTAGGAATAATATTAAAAATATTTACCTTCAAAAAGAGGAACTACACAAAAATGAGGGGGTAGTTAAATCTAAATTAAAAGGGACACTCATAAGAGTGAAATGCCTGCAAACTGCATGGAAACTTTAAAAAAACACCATACTAGCGGCTCAGACTAAATGTATACCTCAAACAAATAAATAAATAAACAGTACAAGGACCAAAAAAGTCACTATGGTTAAATAGCAGAGTAAAGGCTGCATTCAACAACAAAAGGGCATCTTTTTAAAATTGGATATCAAATTTTACAGAGGAAAATAGAAAGGAGAATAAAAACTGGCATGTCTTAAACTACTACTAGCCGGGAAACTCACAGTTAAAATGCATTTCTACTTTGACAAGTGACTTTACAAATATGGCACAGATGAGCTCTGTGTGTATTCACAGTCATATCCAATTCTGTTAGGGAAAAAAAGTAATTACTACTTCTAACTGCAAGGCCAACACATCTATGGAAGTGTGGGATGGATTCTATTCTCTTTCATTCATCAACAGAATGGCTTGACTACACTATGGAGGTTACAGCGGCATAACCAGGAAGGTGTTCTTCATTACTGTAGTAACTCCACCTCCCTCAGTGATGGTAGCTAGGTCAATAGGAGAACGTGTCCATCAACCTAGCAGTGGTTTCACAAGGTTTGTGCTCTCATTATATGGCTTTACAACATTTTTTGGAGAAGAGGAGAACATTGCCAAAATGAGTACACTTCGTGGTTTTTCCATTCACAAGTCAAACTCTATAAATTGCTAATTGTTTATTGGGCCTCAAAGAAAGTATAATCTACATACAGGGTGGTGGGGAAGTGTGAAATGACAAACGTAGCACTTATGCTCAAATAAGCAACCTATTCCCAAATCTAACAACATACTGAAAATGCTTTCATAATAGTGGTGCATAAATTAGATTTACCAGTGGGAAAGCTCTCACGTGCATTCTAACAATCATAATTCTAATATATACAAGAGCTGATACACTAAGATTATGATACAAATGCATCCTCACAAATACTTATAAAATGGTTTTACAAACATATCAACGTGTCTAGAAAACTACAGCAGTCATACAATTTTTTTTTTTTTAGCAAACTACATACTGGTTTATTGGCTTTGTAAATGTTTTAAATACTCATTAAAAGAAGATTGGGGAGAAGACCTATATTTGGAGAACAATACAAAAGCAGCTTTGGAAAGGACAGAATTTTTGAAATGATGCTTTTTTCTGTAGGGAAATATTTAAATAATAGTCTGGATCATATTTTCAAATTCATATAGTCAAATTATTCACATAAGTTCATATAGGCAAATCGTGGAGTTCTAACTCATGTTGGTTGCCACTAAGGATATTTTTACATTTGTTCTTATTTTAGAAAATGGCAAATGGTGCATTTCTTATTTACTGGATGAACATCAATTTTTTTACTCATGTTATGTTAAGATCAAGTTTGGATGGAAATTAAAGTTCAATTAAAATGTACAAAACCAACATTTTTAATTAAAAAAACTACCTTAAATGTGTTGGACATATAAGGGGAAAAAGTTTATCAAAATGTGTTTTGCATTTAAAACTAAATGATTAATTAAACAAAGGAAGTATTTGGTATTGGTGAGAGGTGAGGACCTCATAAAAGGTCTGGTTGTAGAGGACAACCTTGATTTGAGTGATCATGAGCTAATTCAGTGTAAACTAAATGGAAGGATAAACAACAATATATCTGCAACTAGAGTCCTTGATTTCAAGAGGGCTAACTTAAAAAAAATAAGGGAATTAGTTAAAGAAATGGACTGGACTGAAGAACTCAAGGATGTGAATATGGAGGAGGGTTGGAATTACTTTAAGTCAAAGTTGCAGAAACTATCTGAAGCCTGCATCTTAATCAAGGGGGAAAAAATTGTAGGGAAGGGTTGATGACCAACCTGGATCAGCTAGCATTTCAAACAGCTGATTAAGAGAAAGCCTATAAGGAATGGAAGATGGGATGGATCAACAAGAACAGCTTGGGGGTCAGAAAGTGCAGGGATAAAATGAGAGCTGCCAAAAGCCAAGCAGAGTTGGATTTTGCAAAGGAATTAAAACCAATAGTAAAAGGTTCTATAGCCATATAAATAAAAAGAAAACAATGAAAGAAGTGGGATTGCTAACCACTGAGGATGGGTGGAAATTAAAGATAATCTAGGCATGGTCCAACACCCCTAAACAAATACGTTGCCTCAGTTTTTAATAAAGCTAATAAAGAGTCTAGAGGTAGTGGCAGGGTGGTTTATGGGAATGAGAATATGGAGGTAGAAATTACCACATCCAAGGTGGAAATCAAACTCAAACAGCTTAATGGAACTAAATCGGGCACACTGGATAATCTTCCTCCAAGAATATTAAAGAAACTGGCACATGAAATTGAAAGCAAAATTGCAAGTATTTTAATGACTCTGTGAACTCGGGGGTCATACCCTATGACTGGAGAATTGCTGATAGGGTTCTGATTTTTAAGAAAGGGGAAAAAGGTGATTCGGGAAACTAGAGGCCAATTAGTTTGTCCTCAATAGTATGCAAGCTCTTGGAACAAATTTTGAAAGAGAAAGTAGTTAAGGACATAGATGTTAATGGCAACTGGGATAAAATACAACATCTATATATATAAAAGTCAAATGGTGTATGCGTGTGTGCGTGTATGTATGTTCCCTTACTCCTTCCACACCGTTTGAACTAGAGACTTGAAATTTGGTACAGTTATAGGCTTTAGGGTCCTAATTAGGGTAAGAATCGAAAATTTTTCAAATCTCACCTCTTACACCCCCTAGGGGTGAAATTCTTTAAAGCCCATTAACATCTGCTGGGCAGCAGGTTAACACCTGCTGTTCTCTGTGACATAGTTATGATGTAATAATACCCCCCTCCAACGGACCCCACACTCGCTCTGCTCTCTCTCCCTCCCCCCCACATCTAAATGCAAGAGAATGAAATTAATTAGACAAAATAAGACTTCTGAACAAAATTTGTATTAATAAAAAACATTGTAGTCTTTTTACATCCCAGTTTCCAATTACAAATACCCTGAGCAATGCCGGGTATTTTTGCTAGTGGTTTTATAAAAGGTAGATTGTGCCAGACCAACCAGATCTCTTTCTTTGAGAATATAACAGATTTTTTAGATAAAGAAAATGCAGTCAATTTAATCTACATGGATTTTAGTAAGGCTAAATGCAGCTGTAAAATTATTAGTTCTATTTGAGAAAATCAGAATTAATATGAAAATTGCAAGGTGGACAAGGAACTGGTTACATGGGAAACAACAATGGGTCATACTGAAAGGTGAACTGTCAAGCTGCAGGGAGGTTACTAGTGAAGTTCCTCAGGGATTGGTCTTGAGACCAATCTTATTTAACATTTTTATAATTGACCTTGGAACAAAAAGTGGGAACGTACTAATACAATTTGTGGAAGACACAAAGTTGGGAGGTATTGCCAATATAGAGGAGGACTGGAATATCATACAAGATGAGCTGGATGACTTTGTAAACTATAGTAATAGAAATGGTATAAAATTTAATAGTGCAAAGTACAAGATCATGCATTTAGGAACTAACAACCAGAATTTTTGCTAGGAGACCTAAATGTTAGAAATGACAGCGAAAGACTTGGATGTATTGGTTGATCACAGAATGACTATGGTCTGCCAATGTGATGTGGCTGCAAAAAGGGCTAATGCAGTCCTAGGCTGCATCAGGTGAGATATTTCCAGGAGACATGGGGTAGTATTAGTACCATTATACAAGCACTGGTGAGACCTCATCTGGAATAGTGTGTGCAGTTCTGGTCTCGCATATTTAAGAAAGATAATTACAACTGGAACAGGTGCAAAGAAGGACTATTAGGATGATCCGAGAAATGGAAAACCTACCTTATGAAAGGAGACTCAAGGAGGTTGGTTTGTTTAGCTTAACCAAATGAAAGCTGAGGGAGATATAATTGCTCTCTATAAACACATCAGAGGGATAAATACCAGAGAAGGAGAGGAGTTATTAAAATAAAGCACCAATGTGGACACAAGAACACATGGCTATAAACTGGCCATCAACAAGTTTAGGTGTGAAATTAGATGAATATTTCTAACCATCAGAGGAGTGAAGTTCTGGAACAGCCTTCCTAAGGGAGTAGTGGGTGAAAAAACACCTAACTGGCTCCAAGACTGAGCTTGATATGTTTATGGAGCGGATCGTATGATGAGACTGCCTACAATGGCATGTAGCTGATCTGTGACTGCTAGCAACAAGTATCTCCAATGGCTAGTGATGGGTTACCAGATGGGGAGGACTCTGAATTACTACAGAGAATTCTTTCCCAGGTGTCTGGCTGGCAGGCCTTGCCCACATACTCAGGGTCTAACTGATCGCCATATTTGGGGTCAAGAAGGAATTTTCCCCTTGGTCAGATTGGTAGAGATCCTGGTGATTTTTTGCCTTCCTCTGCAGCATGGGGTGCAGGACACTTACAGGTTTAAACCAGTGTAAATGGTGGATTGCCTGTAACATGAAATCTTTAAATTATGATTTGAGGATGTCAGTAATTCAGCCAGAGGTTAGGGGTCTATTATAGGAGTGGGTGAGAGAGGTTCTGTGGACTGCAATGTCCAGGAGATCAGACTACATAATCTTGATGGTCCCTTTTGCCCTTAAAGTCTATGAGTCTGTAGTTAGTGGATATAATTGATTATATATGGTCACTATGCATGTCCTTCAAGATTTTAGAATTAGTAGATCTCAATCTCTCAGACCTAATTTTTATTTATTGATTGGATGAGGAAAACAATCGCTCCTGATTTGTCAACTCCCAATTGATTTCTTAACATTGGATGAACTGAACTCGTTGAATAAATTGAAACGAAGAAAATATTCTCTGAAAAAGAGGCTACTGCAGTCAAAAGCTGGTTTAGTACTTCATCAAACTCTGGTTCCAGGTGCTTATCCAGTAACTTCTTCCAGTTCAGGTTTGACTTTTAAAATTAGTCAGCAAATGTGTACTAATTATTTTTTGTATTTAATTTAATTTAAATGAGTTAAATAGATTATAGTAAGTTTAGGCCTTAACATAGGTTATCACTTTCAAATAAACCCATATTTAGTTTATATTAAAGAAATTGATTTTTAATTTAAAAATATTCATTTTTTTATCCACCTGCTGCACAATCTGGCCAAGAATAAGTATTTTCAAGTAAGATATATTGTTTATTTATATATAAATAGAATATATAAATATAAAAAATATACACTGATATTGTACAGTATACTCCATTCAAAAAAGAAAACTAAACATTAACAGTAATGGACCAGTTTTGATATACTTCCTCATGGTGAATAGTACTTTACTCAGAAACAGATAATGCAACAACCCATGGAGTTTGACACTGCTAAGTTTGGGCAAGGGAATCGAAAGCTGTCTCAGTAATAATTTATGCAGTTTACATAATCAGATAACAGAACGTGAAAAGGGATTGGTGGGCAAAGTTAGACTTTAAAAAAGAAATCTGATGTAGCATAAGGTGGCACTAGAAAAATCTTCTAGAGCGGGACTGCTCACTTGGGGCTCTATCCACCATTCACTGAAAACGATAAAAGTATTTTTATTGGATTCATTTCACATTTTGATTAGGTCCTCGGGACTTCTGCTTCTACTGAAGTCATTCAGAGTTCTATTGTTTTGAAGTCAATGAGTGAAGAATTAAGCTTAGGCTCATCAGCTGTAATTTACAGAATTATTCTTTATTATGGGGTTGACCCCAGCGGTGTAGCTAGAAATAGAAATTAGGGTGGGCCCCAAATTATGGTGGATGGGCAATGACCAAAGGTCTGATGTTACAGCAAATCATGATTTAAGACAATAATGGATAAGGAAGTGGATGGTTATCTGAAAAGCACCCATGACATTTTCATTTCCCAAAAGTGAAATTACCAGGCAGCTGAGCCAAAAATTTAGACTTTTATTTTAATTCCCAGACAAAAAAACTCCACCTTAATATAGTGATTTTTCTTAGGGGGCAGGGAGAGTGTGATCTGGATTTTTTTTTTTTGAATTTTAAAATTTCCTACATGAACACTAAACAAGCAACCCAGTGAGAGTGCTATCATGGATATTTCCAATTAGTTGAATATATGTAATTGTAATTTTAATATATATAATTTTTAATTTTAAATACTGATTAATCAGTTCAGCAGAGCATCACAAAACAGTTGAAATGTTCTGGTGAATCTGGTCATTAATAACAATTGATAGATTCATTCAGAAGCCCATGTTACAATACTTTATCATTTTAAGTATATGGAAAGTTTGAAGAGTCTATATTATATTCCACTATTAAAATAATTCAGGTCAAAGTAAAGACTAATAAAATGTGAAATATTTTAAAAGACACATTTTAATTAATTTAACTCATAAATTAATTAGAAAACTTATTTGAACATTCCCAGAAAATTCATTATATACTCAAAGATTAAGTGTAGTAAGCTTGAGGAGGATATGTTGTATTTTTCATGCTTAAAAATAAGTTGCTTTAAGTGCAAAATGCAACTCAGCTTGAGTTAATGGAGTCACAACTGGTGCCTTTTTTAACAATGAGTGTTGTATGACTGGTAATCCTATATAATAATCGGCTAGAGAAGTTTGTGTGAAGCCATCATGCGCAGTAGAGACGGCCCTGACGAACGGCATGCTGGGGGTTGTAGTTCGGAGGCACAAAATGGCTGCCGCACGTGCCCGCCTGAGCGATCCTCACTCACACGGAGCTAGAGCACCAAGGAGCAGTTATACATATAAAGTTAGCTGGGCTGTCGGGCGCATGACGAGGAGTTGAGGGGGCAGGGGGCTGAGCGTGGGGGAGGGAACTAAGCGAGGGGGGGGTCGTTGCAGGGGGAGGGGGCTGGGCGAGGGGGGGGGCCCACGAGCCCTTACGGTTGGCCCATGTACACGGGCTTTTACACTAGTATTTTAATAAAATGATCTACATTTACACAGAATTAAAATAATTTTTTACTTAAACATCCTCCTGCAACATTTGAAAGCCTGAACATTGAAAGCTGCAATATTGTACTTATGCAGGAGAAGCATAAACTGTCCACACTAAGTGAAGTGCAAAAAGTAAACACTCAGTATAAATGCTGTAAAGCCTTTTTAATTTTTAAAAATTTCTCAAGTTTTAAGAAGCCTAAATGTTATTAATGTAGGAAAGGAAGTTTTGTTTAAAAAGAAACCTAACAGTGTCCTTGCGTTCAATATGTTAGAAAATCTGAAACATGACGTAAGATCTTGTATATAAAGTTTCATTCTGGAGCAGATTAACTCAGCAGAGATCCAAACACCTGACATATGATTTTACAATAAAAGTTTTGGCATAACTTTAACCATTAGGGGATGATTTTTAAAGAATATTCAGTCCCAAATAACTTTTATTATACTGTAATATACTTTTCCAAGATGATATTCCTTATTCACGATGCTGGGACCATTATTGCATGTAGGCCTTTTAAAAACTGTTTTACTGAGCTGAAAAGTTCAGAGGTCAGATAACTTCACTATTATTGCTTCCCTAATAATTTTCACCCCCTTTTACATTCAGCCACCAATTCCAGCTAGAAATGCATTTAGTTTCTTCTAGAATTCCATTTACTCTCACTTTGCTAAGCTGCAAACACAATAATTTGATTTAACAGTAGGATGGTATAGTGAGGTTATACTTTGCTCGACAATCGTTATGTCTTTAAAAATATATTACTTCCTATTTAATAGTACAGACTGTGAAATACACTTCTTTCAGCTTTCTCGGCACATTTTTTCTTTTTTCTCTCTTTCCATTGTCAGTCCCATTCTCATGCCAATATAATAAAATAAGTTTCTAAAAATAGGGAAATCAATTATACATTGTTAAACAAAACTAGCATGTGGAAAGGCAAGAACCTAATGACCTTCTTTGCGTATATCTGCCTACCATTAACCACATCCTTTGTCAGTTGTCAGTTGTAATGCCTCCTTGTGACACATTTTACAGCTTGATCCTGCAACATTTACTCTTGTATTAATTCCTGGGGGACTACTGATGACTGCAGACAGCCCCCCAGCCTGAAGCAAATACTTACCAGCAACTACACACCACACAACAAAAACACTAACCCAGGAACCAAAACCTGGAACAAACCCCAGTGCCAATTCTGTCTGTGTATCTATTCAAGGCACACCATCATAGGACCTAACCACATCAGTCACACGTTCACCTGCACATCTGCCAATGTGATATATGCTATCGTGCCAGCAATGCCCGTCTGCCATGTACATTGGCCAAACAGGAGAGTCTCTATGCAAAAGAATAAAAGGCATAAATCTGACATCAAGAATTATAACATTCAAAAACCAATAGGTGAACACTTCAATCTCCCTGGACACTCAATAACACACTTAAAAGTGGCAATTCTTCGACAAAAATACTTCAGAAACAGACTTCAACGAGAAACTGCAAAACTGGAATTAATTTGCAAACAGGACACCATCAAATTAGGCCTGAATAAAGACTGGGAGTGGATGGATCACTACAAAAGCTAATTTCTCCCTGCTGATACTCACACCTTCTTGTCAATTGTTTGAAATGGGCCACTTTGATTACATTGGCCTCATTAGCATGACAAAAGTGATTTCCACCCCTTCTTCTGTTCTATTGAGAATAGCTTACTTCCACCTAAATTGAATTGGCTCATTAGTACCGACTCTCCACTTGGTAAGGGAACTCCCATCTTTTTATATGCTGTGTATTTATACCTCTCTATTCTATTTTCCACTCCATCCATGTGATGAAGTGGGTTTCAGCTCACAAAAGCTTATGCCCAAATAAATTTGTTAGTCTCTAAGGTGCCATAAGGACTCCTCGTTCTTAGACCTTTCTTGGTGGCACCTTAGAAAGGTGAAAAGAACTCCTGCTGGAACTAAGGGCCATGGCAAATCTCACCACTTTCTTCTCCAAGGGCAACACGCACTGACTTTGCTTTCACAAACACATAGCAGCATGTACGTTTTAAAGAAACAAAAGAGAACACTACGAAACCAAAACAGTACATCTCCCTCTCTTCCCTCCAGGGAGAGGATGAGAGAAAGAACGCACCACACATGGCAAACATTAGTCACGTTTTGTTTAATGCACTATTGGAAGGTACTAAGGCCCAGATCCACAAAGCTTCTTTGGCACCCAGATTGCAGTTTTAGGCTCCTCTGCAGTCCACAAAACTCCAGCTCAGCTGTTACCTAACCCTGTAGGCATCTACCTTCACTCAGTGCTGAAGTTTTCAGGGTAAAAGTTCCTTGGCACCTCAATTTCTGTGCACAGTTGCCTTATTCTAGGCATCTGGATGCCTATTTCCAAACTAAGCCTCGGTGTGATTCACAAACTGGGAGAAGATAGGCAGAGGAGCACCTATCTTGCCTTTAGAGTTCAAGTCAGTGGCTGGGCTCAGAGGTGGCACACCAGAACAGGTCCCATTCAACATGTGGCTGGAGGAGTAGGTTGTAACTTTTAGTCCAGTGGTTAAAGAACTCATCTGGAATGTGGGAAACTTGGATTCAATTCCCTCCTCTAGGAACAGGGGTCTCCCACATCCCAGGTGAGAGTTCTAGCCGCTGGGCTAAAAGTTACAAGGTGGGCATCATCACTGCCTTCTCCAGCAATTTTGTGTGGAGAGAGGCAGGCACCTAACTCATTCTCATAAGAAATGACGTAGGTGCCTAAGCTGCCTAACTCCAGGGGAGGGCTTCCTTGTTGTGGAGCCCAAACAGTGGTAGGTGCCTCCTAGCAGCCAAAACGTAGGTGCCTAACTCTTTGAGGAGGAAGGAGCTCAAGACACACCCCTCCCATCAGCATCTCTCATTGGATAACTTAGGCAGCTCCCTGCCTAGTGTGCAAACTTTTGTGGATTGCATTCTAAGGTGCCCCTCTTGCCCCATGCATTGTATAGAAGCCTAGTCACCTAATTCAGACTTTTTGGATTGCATTGTTGTTCCAGTGATTTTCTAGGCATCCAAAGCTTTGGCATTGGAATGCTAATCCCCTTTACATAAGTACATAAGAACGGCCTTTACTGGGTCAGACCAAAGGTCATTCAAGCCCAGTATCCTGTCTACCGACAGTGACAAATGGCAGGTTCCCCAGAGGGAATGAACAGAACATGTAATGATCAAGTGATCCATTCCCATTCCCAGCTTCGGGCAATCAGAGACTAGGGACACCATCCCTGACCATGCTGGCGAATAGCCATTGATGGAACTATCCTCTATTAATTCATCTTGTTCTTTTTTGAATCCTGTTATGGTCTTGGCCCTCACAATATCCTCTGGCAAAGAGTTCCACAGATTGTGCGCTGTGTGAAGAAATACTCCCTTTTTTAAAATTTAAACCTGCTGCCTATTAATTTCATTTGGTGACCCCTTGTTCTTGTGTTATGAGGAGTAAATAACACTTCCTTATTTACTTTATCCACACCAGTCATTATTATACAGACCTCTATCATATCCGCCCCTTAATCGTCTCTTTTCTAAACTGAAAAGTCCAAGTCTTATTAATCTCTCCTCATAGGGAAGTTGTTCCTTTCCCCTCATCATTTTATGTTGCCCTTTTCTGATCCTTTTCCAATTCCAATTCATCTTTTTTGAGATGGGGAGACCATGTTGGCATTCAGTATTCAATATGTGGATATACTATGGATTCATAGAGGCAATCTGATATGTTCTGTCTTATTATCTATCCCTTTCTTACTGATTCCCAACATTCTGTTTGCTTTTTTGACCGCCGCTACACGCTGAGTGGATGTTTTCCGAGAACTATCCACAATGACTCCAAGATCTCTTTCTTGAGTGGTAACACGGTATAATAAAAGAGCTAATTTAGACTCATTTGAGAGTCTTTTTACACGCTGCAGAGCTGAAATCACTGATACCTAGGTCTACGTATTAGATCTACTTTGGGACAGTGTGTCTATTTCAAAAGACTGCCCAGTGAGCACCAGCAGTGGGAGTCCCCCACTGACAGCTGAAATTCCTCAGAGCTGTGTTAAGTGGTGGGCCCTGAAGATATTTTGGCGAGTGGCCAGCCGGGTGGCTAGCAGAGAGGTACAGCCATCAGGGTTTCCGGTGGAGAGGTGTGGCAAGTGGTCATCAGGGTGGCAAGGGAGTACCCAAGCAGCGAGCATGTAAGGGTGGGAGTTGGGAAGTGAACTCTGCGGATGAACCTCTGAACTCTGGGGCTGCACTGGCCAAGGACAGCAACGGTGAGTGGGGTGCAGAGAATGGACAGGTGCATTAAAGAATCAGGGTGGTAGCCGTGTTAGTCTGGAATAGCAGAGTTAACAAAGTCCTGTGGCACCTTAAAGACTAACTATAAAGTTTTGAAGCATGAGCTTTCGTGGGCTAATACCCACTTCGTCGGATGCAGGCAGTGGAAGTGTTCACAAACAGGCAGTTATAGAAAAGTAGGTAAGAGCCAGGTGGGAGGTGAAAAGGTTAGTCCAATTAAGCTGAGCCAGCTTGTTATCTCCGATCAGGGAGTGTGGATTATTCTTCTAGCATTTGAATGGGGTGTGTGAACATGGACTTTTGGGTTGCTGGACTCTAGAACCTCAAAGGGAAAGGACACTGCCCAACTTACTTGGGGGTGGATCTTTTAATCATGGTGGGGTTTTTGCTAGTTGCGTTATTTTCCCAAATTAATCCTGAATTTCTTCCCTTCTTAAAAGTTTTTCCCATACTAAAAGTTTTTGCTATACTCAGACTCTGTGTTTGCGAGAGGGGAAGTATTGCCTCTAGGAGGCACCCGGGTAGTGGTGTATAATTGTCACTGGGTGGGAGCTAGGGCTGGTTTTGTGTTCTACTGGTGAAAAAGAACCCCTAGATACTGAACTCAGCCTTTGTTGCTGCTGGCTCCACCCGACAGAAGAGTTACATTGAAAACTGACCATTTATTCCTACCCTTTGTTTCCTATCTTTTAACCAGTTACGAATCCATGAGAGAACCTTCCCTCTGTGGATCTGGGCCTAAGATACTACGGTAATAAGGGTTGTATAAAAACTTGAATAGAAGAGAACTCTTGTGTGGGTAAGCACTGTAGGATAAGGCCCACAGACTGTCCTTAGGGTCAGGGACTGTGGGTGAAATTCTGGTTCTGTTGAAGTCAATGGCAAAACTCCCAACAGGGCTAGGATTTCACTGTCTCTTTAATTTATCTTTCAAGCACCATGCATGCTGTGATGGCATAGAGTGCCTGTGATGGTCCCCTCTGGTGTTATCTGGACCAGTGATTTGCTAGGTCACCTCATCCTGGACTTTGGGAGCCAGCCTTACCCTGCTCTGCTGTGAGAACCGCCACTCCTGAGCTGTTCATGCACAGCCTCTGGCATGTAAGCTGCTACTTGAAACCAAATGACACTAGTTAATATCACGGGTCCCAGACACAACCCTAGGAACCTCCATCTTGCAGTATCCAGTTATGCCCACTAGACGCCGCGAGCTTAAATGAGTTTGTCAATTTAACAAAGAAATTGATATGTACCAGGCTTCTTATCCCAAGGAGAATCTCTGACATGCTTCAAACCAAACACACTGCTTAAGGTAGAATAAACAAACAAATTTATTAACCATAAAGATAGATTTTAAGTGATTATAAGTCAACGTATAACAAGTCAGATGTGGTCAAATGAAATAAAAAGAAAAACGCATTCTAAGCTGAGCTTAACACTTTCTCTTGTGCTCTTACAAACTTCGATGCTTCTTACCACAGGCTGGCTGGTTGCTCCTCAGCCAGGCTCTCCCTTTTGATTGGCATTTCAGTCCCTTCTCCTACCTTTACCCTTCCTGCCAGCATCTTCACCATGGGATAAGCTGCCAGAAATCATAGTGGCACAGACAGTGAGCGCAGCACCAGTGAGGTTCCAGAAAGTCCGGTTGGGTTTTGTAGTGTGACTGCTCAGACCTGTGTGAAATTGCCCAAGTTAACTCTTCAGTGAAGACACACATCCTCTCAAAACCCAAACCATATCTCATTCCCCCCCGCACCCACCTCTCCTATCTCCACAAACACCATCCAGGATGCCTCAGACTTCTCCCCTGCTTTGCCCTCCCACTCAGTTGTTTCTTGTGTTTTCTGGTCGGGGTACTAGTGCTAACTGCATGTAGTTCCGTCTGAACCTGCTGTCCTGGTGCTTAGGTTGCTGCATATATCTCCGGCTTAGCCTTTCCTGTTCTCCTGTTGCAAGTGAACATGCTACCATGCTCTGCATTATGGACCATATCAGGTGGGGCTTCACTGTGGATAGCATTGTGTGCTCTGTGCAAACAAGAGGAAACAGCAAAGGACAGACAGGTCCAGGGATCAAGTATGCTGCCATCCTGTCTCATCCAACTCATACTTCCCTGGCCCCACATGTCTCTATTTGTGGGGGCCCTTCATGGAGCCACAGATCCAGGCTTTGTAGGTCCATGGGCACCTTCCCAACCAGGGGTCTGGATACATCTTAATCTACCTTTGTTCACTAATCAGCCCTGCCAGACTCAATTATTTTTATTGCTCTTCTCTTAATAATTTTCAGACTGTCACTATCTTTTTATGTGGTGCCATAATTAAATACCAAATTGCAGCAAAGCCATATACCAAGGGTCTGTTACCTCCCTGTTCTGTGATGTGATATCTTCAGGCCAAGATCAAATTGACTTTTTTCTCACGGCAAACTCATGTCTAATTTACTCTCTACTATCATCCCTAAATCTCTTGCAGCATTACCGTTCTTTGGGTTTTTATAACCAATTGACTATCTGGCTTTTAGATCGTTTTTCCACAACAGTAGTTGCTTCTATCATTCAAAATGAATCTTATTTTTTGTTTTCATTCATATTTCCAGTCTCTTCGCATCCCTTTCCATTATTTCTCTGTCCTCAATGCTTTGTTTGGAAGTCCTCCTAATTTAATTTTATTTGCAAATTTCATCAACATGCTATTTACTTCCTCTTTTAGGTCATTAATGCAGATGGTAAATAGGTCCTGATTCAGAAAAGTGAATGCGCATATGCTTAAGTCTCAAGTGATTTGCTGAATAAGGATGACTAAAGTAAAGTAAGTGTTCAAATGCTGCATTGAACGGGGGCTGAAAGCCTCATATGCAATTTACCATATGAAGGAGATAACCTGTCCTTTTACAGAGCCCCTCTGCAGTCAGTGGAGTTCTGTGAAAGTAAAGAGTTCACCTTCATGTTGTAAATTGCAAGCCTGGGCCTAAATCACAACCTAACATCAGTCCTTTAACACGCCGCACAACATTTCCCCGAATTCAGTACATTGTAAGGTTGCCAGTCCTCCAGGATTGTCCTGGAGTCTCCAGTAATTAAAGACTAATCTTTAATTAAAGACTATGTCATGTGATGAACCCTCCAGGAACACGGCCAACCAAAGTTGGCAACCCTAGTACATTGCCTAGTACATTCATCACTTCTCTTTGTTTACAATAATTTTCCCATCTGTTTATTGCCAAGTTAATCTGAATTAATTTTTAGAGTAATATTTTTGAGAGGCTGCAGTAAATGTTCTACTAAAATTCAAGGGCCTAGTTGGGCAGTCCTTAGTTGTGTTGGTGAACATTCACTCGTATAAGAAGGCCCATTTGCTTTGATGGTTATACTTTAATTAATTCATTTTTAATTCTACAAAAAGGAAATCAAGGTTGCCTGTCAAGATTTGTTCTTCAGAAATACATGCTGTTTATTTGTAATATTGACTGGTAAGTGCCAGATCCAGCACTCATTGAAGCCTGTGGAAAGATTCCTCATTGACTCTCATTGACATTGGATCAGGCTCTAAAGGCTTGATAACACACATCAAATTGACCAGAACAGCTATTGTGGAATAAACTAATCCACAATAGGTATTCTGGAATAGCTGTCTATATTGGGCGCTGTATTCCAGAATAAAAATCATTTTATTCCAGAATAATGATTGCACTCAGAGCATACTAATCATTCCAGAATAAAATTACTTTTATTCTGTAAAATGTGTTTGCAAGTGGAGCTATTCTGGAATAGCTACCGAAGAAGAGTTTACTCCACAATATCTATTCTGGTCAATTTCCTTTTATAAACATGCATTTAGTGGTGTTTTTCTTTTAATATTTTTTCCATTATATGATTATTTGAACAGATACAGTATAGAAATTAAGCATAATGGATGACAATTATGAGGTTCTTTTCTTTCTGTCAATGTTGGTAATACATTGCTTTTTTCTATTCTTCCAGGAGATTCTCAGTTCTCTCAATAATTGTTAACATTTTGGAGGCTTGTTAGCTAATGCCATTATCACCATAGGAGAGGAATACAATCCAGATTATTAACTTCTATATGTTCAGGTTTTCCAAAACTGCACTTTTGTTTGTGAATATTTATTCAAATTTGTAAATGAATCCACTTCAACTGTGTTCACTTTCTGCACATATTCCAGTGAATATAAGTTTTCATGTAGAAATATTTATGAAACAGCAAATTTTAGGCATATATGAGTGAGTATTATAGAAAAGCAAAAGTGAGTGTAATTGTGAGTATACACATCGGCAGTCTGCTAAGAGTTACGCTCATTCAGTCAGATAATAGGTCAAATTTTATATTTGTAAGTGTTCACTGAGAACTAACTAGCACAAATGGAATTTTGAGCAGTGAATACTTTCAATAAAGTGCTCATGAGCAATATACAATACATATAGAACTCAGAGTTTTCTTGCCAAAATTTTAATAATAAATACATTTTATATAAATGCAAACATTTCTAATAATCTTCACCCCCCCCAAACAAACAAAAAAGGAAAAATTACTTCAATAAATAACTAAATTTAAAAGTTTCCAAGTGTTCTTTTTTTATATATATATTAATTATTTTACTAGGTCTTCATTCCTTCCTATGTCAATTATTCAGACTTCTTTCCTTTTTCTTTTTAAAGACAGATTTTAAAAAGAAGTTCAGTAGCTCAGTCATTTTTGAGTCACCATTAACTTAATTCCTCTCCTTATTAATTAAAGGCCTAAAGTCTTTCCAGAATTTTTTCCCCCTTGATATGGGTTAAAAGGCCACTTTTAACCTCTTTGGTTAGCTTTTAACTTCTCTTTCCCCCTACCCTTATTATTTTCCTATAAATAATATTCCTATAAATCCTTAACCAAACCTGACTATGCTAGTTCAATTTCCTTCCACGCCCCCTCTTGCCTTCCCATTTCAAGTACAGCCTTTTTTTAATTAAATAAAATTAAAAGCCTCAGATCTTTGAACAGTCCCTTATGAAGCCACGTTGGCTGTTTCTTGTCCTCTCCGCTCTTCGTTTTCAAAAGAATTGTACCTTTTGCAGCTTAATTATGGCTTTTTATAAGATTCCCCCTGCTTCTTCTCGCTCTGGTGGCTTGTACAGTATTCCTCATCTCCAGTGTGCTGCTTTAAAAAAAAGAATACAATGTGTATCATATATGGGTTTTGTTTTTTAAGACTTGCCTGTTCTTACGTTGAACAATACCTTTCGGTAATATAAATTTACTCTTCTGGCATATACTTGTTGACAGATTTTTTGCTGTCCGTTGGACAGACATTTTGCTTGCTGCTTTTATCGTCTTTATTATATTGCTGGATTAAAGACCGTTGTTCAGAAAGAACAAAGGAGATATTAATACTTTTATTATTTTCAACAACGATTAATTCTTTCTATTCCCACAAGCGTGCTAAAAATACTGCTCTTGATATAAAGTGTCGTGGCCATAGCTCTTACACATTTTACATTAGTCGACCATATTACTCCACTTTTGAAATCAAAGGCCAGACCCACAGCTGATCCACATTGATTTCAATGTTACTAAGCTAATATACAAAAGTCCAGGATCTGTCTTGAAGTTACTAATGAAGTGTGATACTCATCTGAAAGCTGATAATATTGGCACTTCTAGATGGGAATTTCCTGATAGCTTGATTTTAGTGTGTACACACACACACACATGCATGCACACATATACACATTTAGAAATGTTGCAGTCTTGAGTTTTTAGAACTTATGGCTTGTATTTATGGAATCAGGTCTCCATTTCTATTCTGTTCGGATTCATCTGTTTCAGTTGAAATAAGATGAAGGTGTTCAAATAAAAGTGGAAGAAATAACAATCTGAATTGTGTTTGGATTGTAGAGCACCCTATGAGTTTTTGGGACTGCTGCTCTACAATTATTTTCAATTATTATTTCTGTTCTTAGGTTTTCTCCTTTAGTCACATATATCTACTGTTACCTTTTTAGCTCTTTTGTTCTGGAGCGTCTAACACCCTTCACACCTGCTGGTGGGACTAAAATACTAGAACTGCGGCAGTCCCTTTGAAGGTCGGCATTTTAGAAAGGCAGGTTCAGAATATTTCTCTGATACTGTTCTTGTCTTCTGACTGCTTGCATTCTTATTATGTTTTTTTTCACATTAGTTTGAAATTTTGGGGGGTTTGTTATAATTTATTTTACTTGCTTTGGTCAATTTTAAATTGATGATCTAGTTCCCTCAATTGGTGTAAACTGGATTCGCTCCATTGGATACAATGAAGTTACGCCGGTTTCCATCAGTCGATGATCTGGCCTAATGAGTTTAATACCAGCTTTCTACATTTTCACTTTTTTAATCTTACTGGCCTAGCTGTTTTAATACCAGCTCTCCTTTATCCGTGGGAGTTTCGCCCTGCAGATTTCTGTGAGCTGCCTTTTATGCCGGTAGACTTTGGACATTTATTTGTTCATTCTTGATAGCCAACCTTTAGCAGTGCTGAGATTCATTTCCTCTTGTCGTGACAATTGTTTGGACTGTTTGCCACTTAACGCTTGGATGATTTTTTTCCCCTCTCTCTCTGCTGCCTGTAATTCCTCAGCTGCCTTTCAGCATTTCGGCTGCTAGTCATTGGCTGAGACACGAACCAACAACTCGCTGTTTTAAGTTATTCTTTGGTGAGATTTTCCTCTGCATTTTCTGCATTTTTTTCTCCCATTTGTTCTTCTTACATTTCTCCACTGGTGTCTGGAGCTCTGTCACAGAGAGTCAGTGTCATATGGGCTACCTTATTATTGACTTTCAGTCCTTCACGACTTTTATTTTATTTCACTCAGTGTTGGCATCAGATGGCAAATGAATATAAAGCCCCATTCAGATTCTGGCTGTAGTCTGTGGCTCCAGTCCCTGGTCTAGATAAAAGACTATAAGACTTTCTTATATGTAAAAGAAATACAAGTAGAGAGGTTGAAGTAACACCATAGCTAATGCCTCTAATGTTTCCATTTTACCTTTTATTTCTGGTTCAAGAATGGTAGGAATGAAATAACAGTATGTTTGCCAAAGATTCACACAGGGGGTACTGATGATTACATGACATTTAGCAGATGCAGTTTTTAATTTGAACTAATAATAAAGCCACAGCAAAAAATAAGGAAAAATCAGCCTTTCTATAATCAAAACATCGACATGTTGGCATTTGGTTTTGTTTGTTTAGTTTTTGTAAAAAGTTGAAAGCTCTCACTCAATTGAAAAGTGTGACAGGTGAGTAAATGACACAAGTTTCACAAGATTCTCCTAAGTGACTTAGGAACACAAGTTGCCTTGAAAGTCAATTTGTGTTCCTATTTCATTTAGGCACTTTTGAAAATTTCTCCCTACGTGCACAATTTGCATCCCCATACTCACATGTGTAACATCCCCTCACATGAATATTCTCTTTGTATTCAGGATAAAGTTACTTATGTGCATATGTGGTTCAAGACTGAGCCCTAAGGCTATTTCTTGTTACTGAAAATACAATAAATACTGAGGTGAGTGATTTTTCTGACAATTAATTTCAAATCATACAGCTGCAATATCTGTTTTCACCTATATGAGCAGAAAACTTCTACCTATCTATCTAGGTCCTTATGTGGCTCATATCACTGTAGTATTTGAGTACCTTGAAAACATCAAAGGATTTATCCACACAATGTTCTTATGAGGTAGGGAAGTACTATTATCTCCATTTTGTGGTGGGGGAAATTAAGGCACAGAAAAGTTAAGTGACTTGCCTGAGGTCACCCAGGAAGTCTGTGGCAGAGCTGGGAAATGACTAGATGTCTCCTCAGTCCCAGACCAATGCTAGCGTTTGATGAGTATTTTTAAATTCTGTTGCTCTGGTGCTTGCTTCCTTCTGCAGAAGAACAAGCCTTACTGTGTCCTAGCATGATTGGTTTTGAATGCCGCCAACTGAGCAGATTACCAAAGAAAGCACACATCCATCTAGGCAGAAGGGCTGGCATGGGCGTTACAAAGAATCTGAGGATGGGGATAAATTCCTAGAGGTTGCTCTCAGAGAATCAAAGTTATCACCAGAGAAGTTAGGGGTAGAAAAGAATACTAGACCTATTAGATCATCCATTGCCCTGAAAGTGCAGAATTGTCCCTTACATTAAACAACACTGTCTGCAGAAGTACAAAGATAGCAGAAGCAGCACTTACAGGGTTTCTGTCAGAACAGAGCGCAGATCAGAAAAGCAGTCGTGAGGGTGAAGCAGATGGTTTAGAGCCCCTAAAGTGCCCAATGTCACTGCTGAGGGAACAAGTTCAGTGTTACCTCATTTGAGTGAGTGGGGGTGGCCAGGGTGGCTACCATGGAGACTGGTGTGGGGTGGCCGCTGGGCCTGTCAAGGTTTCCCCAGGTGCAGTAACCAAGAGCCACAATGCCCCAAGAAGAAGCTGAAGGAAGAAGTAACAGACTGTCCACTAAGGAAGTCACAGCTCCAGCTCCAATGACTGAGAAAAGAAAAATGATAAAGTCTATGCTGCAGGCTGTCATACAGAAGATCACAGCAGTGGCTTGTCTTCTAATGTTTGACATATCTGAGGACAAAAGACACGGGGAGCTAGCTCAATATTGCCAATACTTGTGACAAAGTGGGAACAGTAGCATCAAAGGATTCAACTGACGGGGGGAAATGGACAGCAAGAGTCTAGGCGCTGTACAAAGAGGTCCCTGCCCTGAAGAGCTTTCAATTTAAGTATAAAACAACTGGCATGTGCATACAATAGACAGAGGGAGTGCAAGATAACAGTGGGGCAAAACTGGTCAGCATGATAAGCCGTGGTCACAGCACACCAGGTGTATATCAGTGGGGTTTTGTAGGCACCATGGAAGAGGAGAGTTCTAAGCTGGGATTTGAAGGAGAACAATGAGGTGGCCTTGCTGATATTTATGGGGTGCTGCTCCATCCATGAGCTCCCAAATAACTATACTGTGATACACCCATCAATTGATAAACCCAAGGACGATGTTTGCTTTGGGTGGGACTCCCTATGCATAAGCAGAGAAAATTCCACATTAGCCTGCCCCTTGGGTTTTTCGGAGTGGTTACACATGGAATGCAAAGTAGGTGTCAGTGCATCCTGCCCCACAGCTGGGAGTATCCTCAACAGAAGTCTTAATTCAAGTATCTGGGACTGGAGGTGGCCAGATCACACAAAGTATTAGACTGCTGTGCTGAGGGAGGGGGCAGTATGTAGTCTGAATGGTGCCCATAATCCAGTATGGGCTCGTCTCCCAGTATGGAGAAAAGCTGAAGCAGATCTGTAGTGGTCAGTAGTCTGGAAAGTAAGGCAGTGAACAAGCAGGTGTTGAATATATATAGGTATGGTGGCCCCACTGTAGTTCCACTTGCTGGAATTGACCAGAAAGGAGGGAAATGGGGACTTCTATGATGATTTTCTTGATGCACCCCAGAATGATAATGAAGAGCACAAGACTGATAAAGACAGGATGCTTTGCTCAGCAAAGTGGTGGTGGTGAAACTGGGTAGCTGGATGTCTGCGAATCTTATCTGTGCAACTGGGTGGTGTGAAAAATATTCTATTAGGTGCAAAGCAAAATTCCTGCATAAAAATCTCAATGGCAGATGGGGTGAGATGGTTGCTGGCTAGGGTCTGATAAGGAGTACAGTATCAGCTGTGCACAGTAGCTGGCGCCAGCTTGTCCAGTTAGTATTTTTGGCTAGCCCAGAGAGTCTGGCCTTTTGTCTTGGAAATGAACCGCTCCAAGATCCACAGATATCTGTGCTTTTGGTACCTCCATACTGGACTTCCAAAAGGAAGCGTCAGCTGGTGCGGAATGTGTCTGCCTGTCTTTTATAGGAGGGGCTAACTTGAACACAACCCCGGGCTGTGTTCTGCTCCTCAATTCACGTCTAGTTTCAGTTCACAGTGCCGTGTGTTTATTGATAAAGCCCTGGAGTCTCTGAGACTTGGCAATCTTAGACACTGCCTCTCTCCTCCTACCCCATTGCAGTAGTCACAGCCAGCTGGATGCCCTGGCTGTTGTCCCTAGTGGGGAGCTTCCTGAGGTTGATGGCATGGTACCCCCACTGGAGAAGCCCTGCACTCTTTGATGCCACGTAGAAGCCAATTTAGGTCACTTTTAGGATAGCACAGAAGAGGAATTAATTCAATGTAGACCAAATTCCCGTGTGCTGTAACTGATTTACTCTGTTGCTTTCAATGAAGTTACACCAACTAACACAAGCTGAGCAACCGGCCCTCAGGTTTACTTAACACGTTCCAACAGACAGGGCTATTTATCTTGTCCATGAATGTAGGAGCTGGAGATAGCTGGGTTTGAATGTGACTATAGAGGGTAATGGCTGCTTGCAGTAAGTTTTGTAGTATCCACCTAAATATCAGAGAGAGGTGCAATATAAATGAATAATTAAAAGCATTTCCAGTGGCAAGAAAGTGAATACTCAGAGCTGTGGTGACAATGGCTGGCTCTACTTGACCTGCAATGCTCACACCCAGCACACTACAGTTACTATGTGGATTGTTGGTTCCCTTGTAGCCATCAACTCAAAAGGCACAGGACAGTTGCTGGGTTGGGTGTTCACTGAGAGGTGATGTTTTCATCTCTCTTTAGTCTACAATTAAATGTGAATGTTCACACTATAGCAACAAGTGACCGTATGCACGTATATCTCAGGAGACCTGTTGTCCAGGAGACCTGTCCTTCTAGCTGCATTAGAAAATGGGGTGGGGCATAATTGAAGAGCTCCAGTACTGGAAGGAAATGTTCTGTCCCAGTAGCCACTGTATGATTAGATTTTAGGTACTACTGTATGGATTATACAGCAACCTATGGGGTACATTTTACCATTGCAGACTTTCTTGAGGCACCATGTAGTTGTGCTGTTCCTGGAGCAAGTAGGGAACAAATTGTGATGGAGAGTCTCAAGTCCTTTCCTACTCCCCCTGTGCTCTGGGCAGGAAGCAAGTTGCTTCAACCCTTTTCATGGCATAGCTTCCCACTGCTCTCTTGACAGCATCTCAGGCCAATTAGCTGCAAAGCCAGGTCTTCTCCAACCCTAGTGCTTGCAGTGGGAAGCAGCCATTGCCCTTCCCAGTATCCTTCTTGGCTGGAGTCTTAAAGTGATCAGGGCTGATTGAAGGAGGAGTTACTCCCCCATGTTTCTGAGTAAGGGGTGTGACGAACTAGCCCTAAGGGAGATAGGGATGACACTTCAAAAAATGTAACACCGAAAATGTCCTATTGAGGAGTATTTTAGAGTACAGGCCTGGTGTCTGACACAAAAGTCAACTAAAGTGTGAGCTCCACAAAAGTAGCTCACAAATAATAGGTATTAAAGGAGGGTTTAATTATCGGAAGCACTGCTTGTATGCCAGCTGTGAAGCTCCCAGTGACTTTAGTGGGAGTTAAACTGCTAAAAGCTCTACTCCCAGATTCAAAAACATTGAAAATCTAAACCATAATGTACCAGACCCTTGCCTATGACAGAGGAACACACGGGGGGGGGGGGGGGCTAGAAGGGGAAGGAATGCACACACCCACATACAAAGGAGGCGTAATCCCTCATCCTTGGGCTGCTGTATACAGGGACGGTCTGCCAGTGGAAATTGTACTACTGAGAGCTACTCTAATTTATGTTGCCTGCTATGTGCTCGAGGGACCCAAAACCCACAACCAGGGACTAGTGCAATGTAGCAGTCTCAGTCTTGTCCAGTTTCCCTCAGCCATGTTTTCCTATGGCAGCATCAGGCTAGGAGGTGGCAAGAACCACAGCATCACTGACAGTGTCAGAAAAACGACTTACCAGTAAGTAGAGAGACAAGGTGGGTGAGGTAATATCTGTTACTGGACCAGCTTCTTTCGGTGACAAAGACAAACTTTCAAGCTTCTTTAGCTCTGCGGAAGCCCAGAAACTTGTTTCTCAGACTCTCACCGATGGAAGTTGGTCCAATAAAAGATATTACTTCCCCCACCTTGTCTCTCTAATATCCTGGGACCGACACAGTCACAACGACACTGCACGCAGTACCAGTAAATTGGTCTGAGTAGATCCCTCACCTCTGGAAAAGGAATGCGCCATCTGTGCTGAGACTAGACATTCTGGAGAGCGGTGACCTTTGGGGCCCACAATCTCCTTCACAGAATTGAATATTTGATGCTAAGGTTTAAAAGGCTCCAACTCCACCTCACTTATCAGAATTCAGTAGAGTCTCCAAAGCCGTGAGGAAGCATGGGTCCGGGCTGACAATCTACTTAATTATTGTCCACACTGATCCCCATCTCCATGGGATTAATTAGCAGTAACAACCTCAAAAGGACTGAGCATTGTCAGTGAAACACAGATTGCAAATCTCCTCTCCTAGCATAGGCCCCGGGTTCTATTGCTAAGGTGAGTGTAATGTTAAACTCCAGCCTTACACATGCCTTCAAAAGAGCGATGCCTCAGATATGCTTTGGACTTAGTAAATGTGATCTAAGGTACTGTGATACCTGCAAGACTATGAACAGGATTAAATACAAAGTCTGATTTACATATAAAATCTCTCAGAAGTCTCTGTCCATTGCTCTCTCCCCACTTGGACTTATCTCTGGGCTTATGTCCAAATGTCACTAGACCTGCTAAATCGACCCCCAATGCATCTATTGCCTCAGCATTGATCTTCCGGTAAGTGTAGACAAACCCAGAGAAAAGGGACTTAAGAATTCTTGCCTCCAATCCAGAAGGGATGATGTCCATCAAAAAACTAGGATTTTGGATGCTCTAGCGTGGAACTGAAAGTATTTTATGTACTCCTTCATGAAAAAGAGATCTAGTTAAGTTATTCTCCATCTCTGAAAGAAAGACATCTCTTCATGCTGTGCACTGTAGTTCTAGCTGTTTATCAGCCAAGTTGTTGTCCTTGCCAGGAAATACTAGAGGTATGATTTGATACTGGATGCACCTTCCTGGCTTCCTGGCACAGAGACAAGATTATTGGAAGATATTGCACATAACCTGGGAGTGGTCTGTAAAGAATTATAGTGACTTGTTGCCCCTTTGAGGTAGGGAAACCCTGAAAGTCTGATGAACTGCTTCACCCGGTGAACCCGTTTTTCAGTAAATTTGAATTGTGGGATGGTTTAAAAGGGCTCCCAGTGTCTGTCTGAAGCATTTACATTCACCTCCAACAGCAGAGAAGGACGGACTCCTTCCAAACAGAGAGACTCAAATCACTTGGGATATGGTTAAACGAAGCTGCCTATTTTCTTGCTGAAGCTGATGTGCTTCCCTGAACCGGGTCTGCAAAGTTCTCATTCCAAATCTGACAAATGATAATATGCAGGTGGAGAAAGCAGTGAGATTCAGAAGTCTCAGGAAGACTTGTTTAGCATTTGGATGCTCAGTTATTACAGAGTATATAGAAAATTGGTCTCTTGTTAGTAATCAGTTGCAGATCTTGGGCCCAATTCTCCTCTCACAGTGGTATAAATCAAGAGTAAATCCACTGAAGTCAATAGTGTTACCCTGGTATGAAACTGGTGTCAGGGAGAGGAGAATCAGGTTTCTAATAACTAGAAGAGACATTATGAGTAAGGCTGTGAGTTTGTCACGGATGTCATGGATTGCAGACTTCTGCAGCAGACATGCGGCTGGCCTGGGCAGCTCGGGAATCCCTGGGCCAGCTCCACTGGCCACCGCTTGGGCAGTCTCGGACCACTGTGCTCCTTTCCTCCCCACAGCAGGAGGAGTCTGGGTGTGTGTGGGAGGGGGCTCAGGCTGGGGGTTGGGGCACTCTGTGCAGCACTTACCTTGGGGGGCTCCCAGGAAGCGGCGACATGTTCTTCCCTCAGCTCCTAACTCTGCGTGCTGCCTCTGCCTGCAGGCACTGCCCCCGCAGCTCCCATTGGCTGCATTCCTGGCCAATGGGAACTGCAAAGCCTCAGTGGCAGCGCACAGAGCTAGGAGCTGAGGAAGAGGCATGTTGCTACTTCTGGGGAGCCACAAGGATCCAGGTAGGGAGCCTACAAGCCCCACCAACACCAACACTTGTTCAGGGATCAAAGCGGCAGACAGGTGAGCAGCATAGGGGCTGGGTCTGAAGCCGGATTCATGCAGGAGATGATAGAATCATAGAATATCAGGGTTGGAAAGGACCTCTGGAGGTCATCTAGTCCAACCCCCTGCTCAAAGCAGGACCAATCCCCAACTAAATAATCCCAGCCAAGGCTTTGTGAAGCCTGACCTTAAAACCTCTAAGGTAGGAGATTCTACCACCTCCCTAGGTAACCCATTCCAATGCTTCACCACCCTATCGCTGGAAAAGTTTTTCCTAATATCCAACCTAAGCCTCCCCCACTGCAACTTGAGACCATTGCTTCTTGTTCTGTCATCTGGTACCTCTGAGAACAGTCTAGATCTATCCTCTTTGGAACCCCCTTTCAGGTAATTGAAAACAGCTATAGAGAAGCCATAGAGAAGTAGCCCTTTCTATTGAGGTACTCCATCGCAAGATGGACGGGCCAAAATTGGACTATGCGTGGCATCTATCATCACTCTGCGCATAGGGAATCCCATTGCCACAAAGTCATCCACTATTTCACACACATTGCCAAGAGTCAGTCCTTTGTAGCAGGATGTGATTAATGGCCTTGCATGTTTGTGTTACTGCAGCCCCAAAAGTCAACTTTCCAACTCCAGACTGATTCATGATCAACTGGTAGCAGTATTGAGTTACCAGCTTCCGCAAAGCGATGGCAACGTGCTTCTCCACTGAGAGAGCAGTCCTCATGTTGGTCTCCTTGCACCGCAGTGCTGGGGTGAGCTCCACCCACAGGTCCAGGAAGGTGGCTTTCCACATCTGAAAGTTCTGCAGCCACTGCTCATCATCCCAGACCTGCGTAATGATGCAATCCCACAATTCAGTACTCGTTTTCTGAGCCCCAAAGTTACAGCCCACCGTGTTCAGCTGCTCTGTGAACACCAAAAGTAATCCGGTGTTGTTTCTTTCTATGGCACACAGCAGGGCAGACACCTCTGATTCCCGTTCAGATTGGGAGCTCATGAGATACTGCAGGACTACAAGTAATGTGTTCATAACAGTGACCACAACAGTAGAGAACAGGACAGGAGACATCCTTTGAGACAGAGATGGTGGGTGCACAGTAAAAAGGGGCCATTGAAAAATGCTGTAAAATGCAGCTGGAAACCCTTGGAATGCTGGGACAGAGAAAACTGCATCATGGGATATTGAGCCCACACCCATGATGCGCTGCGATCCACTCTGCCTTCCCACCTCTCCTAGCTGCAGAAGGTAGCAAGTAGCACAGCAGGATAGCTACCCAGAGTGCACTGCTCTTACTGTTGATGCTAGAGCACCAACTGTGGACACGCTTTGCCAACAGAAGGAGCGTTGTGTGAACATGCAATGTAATTATACCAGTTTTTGATTGTCGGCTTAACTTTCATGTAGTGTAAACAAGGCCTCATTCTCACTTGGATCTGTGCTGGATCTAAGTCACGTCTTCACCTCCTCTGAGTCTATTTAACGGCTTCTTCACTGAGGTTGCTGATGGTACAGAAACTTGAGAAAACTGCCTTAAAGTGGGAGCAGGCTCAGCAACTGTGACTGAAGAACCTACTTTGTCAGGAAAAGCTGCAACTTTCTCATATCTTGCAAAGGTGCAAAGTCTTGAGGTGCAAAGTCTACACAGGCCTTCAGTGTATGTCCCTCTTCTGAAAACAAAAAGCAGCAGATGTGCTGATCTGTCAGGCATGGCAGCATAGAGAGTTTGCAGCCTGAGCACTTAAGAGCCCACAACAGAAGCAAAATTATGGGAAAGACAATGGGAACCAAACAGTCTGGATAAACCGATAGGAGTGGAATCAGACAAACCATGTAGTTGTACAATGCCACTAACTGTCACAGAGAGTCACTCACTTAGCGATGGATGAAGTGGCCTGCAGGTAACTTGGGCCAGTTCTATCAAGGACTCTGAAAGAGAACTGAAGCCTTGAATTTGGTGTAGCATTGTGCAGGGAACCAGTAAAGGAAGAGTTTCACTGGACTAATGTACTTCTGACTGCCTATACTGCTGAGCAGATGGGGTGCTGTGTTCTGGTCAAACCTAGGTACGGAACATTGCACAATAATCAAACCTGGAGACCAAGAACGTCTGCATCATCCTGGCTAAGTCATTTTAAGCAATGTGATACAGTGGGTAGGGCACTAGACAGGCTGTATTCTCATTTCTTCCACTGAATCACAGTGTGACTCTGCCTTTGCGTGCCTCGGTTTCTCCATCTTTGTAAAGTGCTTCGATAGCCTCAGATGACAAAGCATAATATAAATGCTGTGGATTATATAAAGATGACCTGGGGTCACAAGCCTCCAAAATGCTTTAATTTCTCCAGTGGCCTAGGGTGGGCTTACAAACCCAGGCATTAAAAACAGGGCCAGTTCCCATCTCCAGAATTGTATGGACACTATTCTTCGCCCACCTCTCATAGTTTTATCTTAGTTCCACTGGTGAGCTGCCGAGCGGGGAGTTACTACAGTTCATACTTAGTAAGCAGACAGATGCCAGACCCACTGATTCGAGATGTATGTAAACCAAGGTTGTGAGGGAGAAGTGTCAGGCTGATGCTTTCTGGGATTTGTAGAGGAATAGGGCAGAGCCCTGGGGGGAGCAGGGTTTTGATGGACTAGAATTAGGAAGATCTTTGGACCAACAAGGTCTACCAACCTGAGGCAGCTCAGTTTTATATTCTGAAAATTTGGCGGTGGTGGGAATTAGGAGGGGGACTCATGCTTGAGTGTATCCATTTTCAAAGCCTAATGTGAAGCATGACCTTATCTCCCCCTACCTTCAGCAATCTAGGTACAAAGCATCTGGGGGCTCACAGAGGGCTTTCTGGTGCTCTTTTTGCATGCATCAGTTTAAACATAAAATCTGCTCATACTCTGTTTCCTTTGTTAGCTGATGCTTTGTCTGAGCCTAACAGGATAACTGTGGTGTTGTTCCTCAGGGATCCATATTGACTGAGCCAAACAGAGGACAGCACTGCTCAAGGGCACTACAACATTGAGAGAAAAACCACATCCTACATGCCAAGGACAAATCTGCACACAGAAAACATCGAAAGCAGCCCTCCTTTGGCTTGCCAAGAGTGGGGCTGTATCTGTACCTCTCCTATCCGTTCTTGTAGCCATCTGAATGCATCAGACAAAACCTTCAAATATGCTAGCAGCAGTTACACATTTCATGGATTGTAAATGATACTGGCTCTTGTTTATCTTCCAGAGGAGCCTAGAACCCCATCTTGATGGGGGTGGAGGGGAGTTGTTCCCCGCTGATAATCATCTTAGCTTAAATACACCATTGGTGAAATACACCATTAAAATGCAAGTAAACGTGTTTGGAGCCCTGTCTTTTCATATAGGGAGATCCTAGGCTATTACACAGCCAGCTAACACAGTTTCAGATGTGTTACCATAACACACTTGAAAAGCCCCACTAAGATGCAGGACACTGTTTGACCATTGAGACATACCTTAGGGTGGTAAAGCAAGTTAAAACAGTAGCCTTTACTTCTTGGGTAGCAATGAACATGCAGTTGGGAGCTGTTCTTGATCTTAAGTGTATGTTTGCCATATAATTCATGTCCTCTGTTTAGGACAGGAAGGATAGTTGTGTGTAGGGTTGCCAACTTTCAAATTCCACAAAACTGAACACTCTTCCTCCCCTCCTCCCCCCTCGGCCACCCTTCCCCAAGGCCCTGCCTCTGCCCTGCCTGTTCTCTGAGGCCCCACTCACTCCAGTCCCCCTCCCTCAGTCACTCACTCTCCCCCACCCTCACTCACTTTCACTGGGCTTGGGCAGGCGTTTGGAGTGTGGGAGGGGGTGAGGGCTCTGGGCTGGGGCTGAGGGGTTTTGGGTGCAGGAGGGGGCTCCGGTCCGGGGCCAAGGGGTTTGGAGTGTGGGAGTGGGTTCAGGGTTGAGGCAGGGAGTTGGGGTAAAGGAGGGGGTGTTGGGTGCAGGCTCCGGGAGGGAGTTTGGATGAAGGAGGGGGCTCAGTGTTGGGGTAGGGGGCTGGAGGGTAGGAGGGGGTTTGGGTGTAGGAGGAGAGTGCAGCATCTTGGAGGGAGTTAGAGTGTGGGAGGGGGTTCTGACCTGGGGCAGGGAGTTGGCTTGTGGAAGGCGGGTCAAGGTGCAGACTCCAGCTGGGCAATGCTTACGTCAGGCGACTCCTGGTCAATGGCCCGGGGGCTAAAGCAGGCACACTGCCTGCCCTGGCTCTGCGCTGATACTAGAAGTGGCTGGCATGTCTGGCCCCTAGACGGCAGCATGGCCAGAGGACTCTGCATGGTGTGTGCTGCCCACACAACAGGCACCGCCCGCACAGCTCCCATTGGACAGTCTGCCTTAGTTCCGCTGCACTGCTGACCGGACTTTTAGTGGTGCTGACTGGAGTTGCAGGGTCCCTTTTCGACCGGGCATTCTGGTCAAAAACCAGATACCTGGCAACCCTAGCTGTGTGGCTAAGGCTCAAGACTAAGGCCTGGTTTATACCTAAACCTAGCTACATCACTTAGGGGTGTGAAAAGATGTAGTTAAGCCCCAGCGTAGACACCACTAGGTCAACAGACAAATTTTCCTGTTGGCATAGCTACCACCAGGCATTAGCGGTAGCGGATTAAATACAGCAATGGGAAAACCCCTTTCTTTGTCGTAGCAAGTGTCTACACTACAGCATTATAGGGCATAACTGCAGCATCATAGCTGTGCTCCTGTAATATCTGTAGTGTAGACAAGGTCTATAACTTAGAAGTCCTAGGTTCAATTCCTGGATTTGCTTGTGATTTCAGGGAAGTCACTTAATCTCTCTGAGTTCCCTAGCTATGAAAATAATACTACTCCCACCTTTTCATTGTGTATTGAGATTGTAAGCTTTTGGGGACTGGAATCATCTTTTACCCAAGCACAAGGAAATCCGGATTCTGGTTAGAACCTATAGTCGCTGCTGTAATACAATTAATAATGATGACAAGAGTATATATTATGCACATTAGACATGTGATATTTTGGTTATTGTGTGAGAAACTTTACACAGTGCTTCTCCTTTATTTTACATGGCTCTAGCCACCTATCAGCCCCTCATTTTTGTGAGTCCCAAATTCACACTGAAACCTATTTGCCTATATTTAGCTCTATTAAATAGTAAGTTGCTGTAATTGGATGCTTACTATGCAAGAGTTGACACTGTTTTAGATTTTATTTGGCCCTCGCCACAGATCCAAGCAGTGGCATCGCTGTGCTGCTTCAATGCTTATGTGACATCAAAACTGGCCGGAGTTCAATTCCAATAGACCCGAGGTTCTCATTAGCAGAAAATGCAATTGATCAACTCTGTCACACACAAAAAAGAAGAAAAAAGCCAGATATATACACTATGATTTAGTCCCTGCTAGGTTCTGAGCCATTCGGAATGCTCACCTTTCCTTCATATTGCATTTAATATGAAAGCAAAGAATTTTTACCACTTGAGAAACATTGCCCTATTGAAATCTTTTCTTTCTTCCTTCATTAATGCCCGTGTCACCTCAAGGGTTGTTATAATTCTTTATTGGCTGTTCTTCCAGAATGTGGTCTAAGAAAACTTCAGCTGGTTTAGAATGCTGCTGCAAGGTTAGCTTGCAATATAAAATGTCATGAACATGCTTGAAATATATCCCATCTGTTCCTCTGCCACTAAGCCAGCTTCTCATAAAGTTTGAAACTGATATTAATATTTAACTTTTAACTCACAAGATCCTTCATGGTCTCAGCTCTGCTTAATTAGCTGACATTTAGCTCCCTGTATTCCACAGCACACACCTAAGATTCCTTAGATACCCGTTTATTAACAATCCCCAAAGTAGATTGGAGTAGGCAGTTATCAGACTCTTTATCAATTGCTCCTGAAGGCTATGGAATTCATAGCTGAGTGCCATTAGCCCAGACAATTCTGTAAATATGTTTAAAGGCATGAAGACTTTTTTTTTTTCCAAAAGCTTTTCAATCAGGCTAAATGAGCTTTGTGAATTGTTATTTTAAACACAAAGCCTTCTTGAGATGCTCCTCAGGAAAGTCACTGTATTAACCTCGGTTGTATTATGCACAATTCTGCTGTTAATCAACATTTTTACAGCAATGTGTGATCCTACAACAGGGCTCAGGCACTTAGGTCCGTGAAAGCCATTAAGTGTAGCAACTCCATCTTGCATTTATTTTCTAACCCCCTTGCTCTCTCCTTACTGAACGCCCCCCCTGCATCTTTTGTATGATCTCGCAACCTCCTAGATGAGACACTTTAGGGTGTTTATTATTTTTTAAATTTACACTTTGCTCACAATAGAAGAACATACCAAGATAATTTGATCATTTTCCCTCTCATGCCCTTTTCTAACCTCTTGGGAAAAGATTGTCTCCTATTCCACCCTCTCTTCCCCCAGGTGAAAACTACAATTCTGAACAGTGCCCACCTTAGCTGGCTCAGTGATGTAATTCAAGTAATCTTATTTGATGTATATCTGGATTTACCTTCAACAGCAGCATATAAATGTCGGAGCAGTTATTAGAGACTAACATAGCTTAAGCTATCAGCAACTGAATAATCTTAATACTAATTATCTACTTAGCTACCATAACAAAATATGTTGCATAGGAATGTGTATAATATAATTGCAGAGCATTTCATACAGCTCACTATGTAAGAGCCATTAATAGTATTTAATTAAATTTAGATTTGGATGCCCTAATTTTGTGATAAACTTAATGTGCATTAGGAATACCATACACGTTAATATTTTGCTCAGAATATTTTGACATAATTACACCTTATGTCAATAAAATACCAAAATACTGCAAACAAATAAGCATTTTCTAAAACTATATTTTGATGAAGCTATCATATGTGTAAATAAATGTCTGACCACAGAGAAAAAATATGAATAGAAAATATGACTAGTTATTGAACAACCTTGTTTTTAGGGCTTATCTTAGTAAATAATCTATTGATCTTTCCCATTTGGGACCTTGGTTTTCAATTCCACTTTCCATTCCTAAGTGAAGTGAATGTAGTGGTTTCAGCTCATTCCTAGCAAACAGTAATCCATATTAAAACTAAAATCTGTCACAGCAAATTTGTTCTTTGCCTGGTAGACTTGACATGGAGAATGAAATAAACCATTAAAGAGTAAATGTATAATTTTAATGGTGTCACCATGACTTTAACAAAAACTTGGAGCCCAGGACCTCAGCTGGGTCACATGGAGACAAGTCCATTTGAAGTCAGTAGAATCACCCTCAATTACACTCGCTGAGAAACTAGCCCTGGCTTCTTTCAAATAATCTCTGTTTTTGTTGAACAAAGGAGGCCAGATTCTTCTTGCAGTTATATTTGTATAACCCATTGACTTCCTGACTGTAGGGGTGACCGGATGTCCTGATTTTATAGGGACAGTTCCGATTTTGGGAGGGTTTTTCTTATATAGGCACCTATTACCCCCCACTCCTGTCCCGATTTTTTACACTTCCTATCTGGTCACCCTAAGATGGTAAAAATAAGGATGGAATAGGGTTTTAAAAAGAAATGTATCCTGATTCCATTTCCCCTGAGTTTTGAGTGAATATTAATGTATTGGAAAATGAAGAACCTATCAGAGCTGAAAACCAAACTTTCTATTTATAACAGTGGATTCCTTTTTATTAGCTAACTATTAACTAATCAGCAATATTTCACTTGGCACTCATGGTGATCAGTGTGATATAAATACATAGATAGATGGGATCCTAAGTACACCCAGGATGTCTTTTACATAATGTTAATTTATAAAAGGTAAAATGAATGCAGTATTTTATTAGGCACACTGTGTCTCACTGAACAATAATTAAGACGCTTTAGAAAAAGCCTCAAAGATTAAGTACATTTCTCAGTACTATAGTAATTGCAGTAACAAGACAGTACTAACATGAGATTAAAATTCACACACAAGTCTTTTCCAAGATGGTCACAGTAGATATTGGGTGTGATCCACTACTGTGTTACTCCATTTTTACAGCAGAGCAACTGGACTGATTTTATGGAGTTATGCTGGCGTAAAACTGGAGCGATGTGGTTACGACTCTGGCCTACGTTTTATAACCGACGTCCTAAAGTATCGATATGAAAGGCTCCCAATACTGTTTTCACTGTGAAATATAAAAACGGGAGTGCAAATGTGCAGAAAGATTCTTTATTGAAGGGCCATATACCCTAGATGCAGCAGAAATCACGCTGACCTCAGTGGTTGTATGCAAGGATGGAAGCCGGCATATGGCCGCTGATGAATAGTAAAACACCCCAGACGGATAGTCAGAATTTCATTCATATCCTGTAAGTACACAGCACCATCACAAAAGATTCTCAGCGCTTAGCCAACAAAGTATAATGCAGCATCAACATTTTAAAGAGGGCATGAAAAGAAAGTCTGAAAATATTTATTACACACAACACCTACGATTAATATAACTGAGAAAGATTTGAGGAAAACATTTCCTCTATTCCTCTACTCCATCCCCCAATTTATTTACTTTGTTCTTTTTTAAAAGCAGTCAAATACCTAATCAGTTGATTTGTTTCTCCTGTATAATCAGTTTCCTTTTTATTTTGTATGGGTCTTTCACACAGTAATGGAGAGAGAAATAAATTCTCATTTATTTATTTAAGAGAGAGGAAACTATGATTGTTAAATCCCCCAAATTGGCAGGGCAGCTAAGAGGTACTATTTGAAACCACTTCTGACTATTTTTTTAAAATAGATGAGATTCCACATGGACCACGTGTCTCCTTATTATAACATATTAATACTTTTCTTTAAAAAAAACCACTTGGAACTAAATTCTGCCCTTACCATACTCTCAAAAAAATCAATAGGATTGCATGAAGTGTAAACAAGGGAGGAATTCAACTCCTTCAATTTAATTTTGTACTCAAATATGAATAGGCGGCCTTTTCCTATTGTATGAGTCTAAATGAAATGCACTGGAAACCTAACTGTTTATGGTACGTATTCAGAGCGTTTGCTAAGCACATCAGTTTTATATATATGCTGAAGACCTCAACTTGGTAAAAGTTGACCAACTTAACACTTCTGTTGAATAATGTAATAGAAATGTTGTTTAAGTTTAATGTAACTTTTTTGCTCTTGATGGAATGTTACTAGATACACGCAAGCTTATAGTTCAACTATATTATTGAAAAATGAGCAATGTTCTTTAACTATGGCAAATGTTTCCCTTTTACATAGTACTATTGCTTTGTTGTATTCTTGCTGTGACTGTAACTCTTGCTAATCTGTTCGATAACGTTGAACTGCCAATAGGAGATGGCATAAAATATTCCACATTAAAAATAAAAGTAGAACACTTTTAAAGAACATTAAATCATACAACATATCCTTGCGCGATAACCATGTGGGACCAGATCCTCAGCTGATGTAAATCAGCATAGCTCTATTGGCTGCAGTGGAGCTATGCCAATTTACACCATTTGAGAATTTGTGCCTGGATTTAGAAATACTCCATTTGGTAAATTTCAATGTTTGTAAATAAGCTTAAAAGAAACTTTCACAGATACTAATACTTTCTTTTAGTCAGTATGCATGATTTGTTTGCAAAATATTGTATGCCATTTTATATACCTTATGGTAGTCAAATTGCAACTATAGTGACATACATTTTTAAGTACTCATTTTAGGTTAAACCAATCTCTTTTTCTCTGTACACTCTACAGAACCTTCATAATGTTTTGGATGAGCTATCCTGGTAATCTCAAAAATACAACTAAGTTGCTCAGTCTTTCAAAATCATATTTTTACAGGATATTTGAGACCTAACCAAACACTCTCATACCGCATCCTGTGGGGAATATTCCACACACTAAACTCCAATTTACAACCATTGGTGTTCTGTATGTGGAACGACTGCAGAATGCGCTCATGTATTTTTAATAATCGAAGACAAATAACTTTAAGCAGAATTTTTCAGAAAGTGAACAAAGATTTTGATAGCTAGATTATTAATATATCCCATAGCTACTGTACTAGACAATTTTATTATAAAATATTAAGAAATATAAAGAAACACTTTGTGTTAGTTAATAAATACCTTGCACTAAAAAGAAATGACTGGATGGATTTTACCTGTGTGGAGTATTTTAAGGGTACTTTCATTTTTCTCCATTTGAAAAGCCTGTTTAAAATCGGAATGCCATTACAGTCATTATTACTATTAAATCAGATCACTTTTTAATATCTTTTGATTCCAGGCTTTCTGAAAACTTACAGCGTGCATCAGTATTGCTTTGCCACCATATTATAGTTCAATGTTTGTTCAACTTTTCATTATACATAAAGTTCTGAAACTTAGGGTTGGAAATTTTAAGGAAATGGCTTGTTTTAAAGAAATAATGTGTGTTTCATTAACTTATATAATTTATAAGGGAAAGAATAAATATTTGGAAAGATTCTCACTTTCATCCATAGAGAGAATATAAAGTCTACAAGTACTCAAAACTATCTGTAGTAAAATTTGTTCATGTATATTTGGAAGTACACTGGAATCAACCATTTGTTAAAACAAAGGACAAACGCACAAGAACAGTAATAGGTTTACTTAAATTGTATTAGGTATTTGTTTCAGTTAAACAAGGGACATAATTTTTCACACTCAAATAGTATATTTTTTTTACAATCAGACTTTGGTTTTGTTAAAATTAACACACCTGGCATGAAGATCTTGAGATGTCAATTGTTTTACCTATAAAAATGGTCAACAATTAATTACATGTGAAACCTAAGATCCTTGCCAAAACCATGCAAACTTCAGTTTAAATATTTTAATATGAAAACATAAAAAAATTAAACAAATGGGAAATTACATACATCTAAAAATATAAATGTAAAAACCAAAAGATATTACAGGGGCAAAAAAGGCAGAGAATCACTCTTTCATTACACAGGAAGATTTTTTTGTGGTTGTCATCTTACTTCATTCTACAAAATTCATAGTTTATCGATTCTATAGCTCAATGTGAGTAGTAGATTCTTCACAAAGACCTGAGGGGGAAAAAAGCTCCATATCATTACTAACATTTTAAACAGATACATTTTGTTAAAAGCTTTTGAATAAATAATAGTAAACCAGTGACAAGTGGGTGTCTGAGGTATAATATTGAGGCTTTGATGCCAAGCCTGCATTTTTTCTGGGTACCGATGATCCACCCCTCTTTAACACAGCGCAACCAGGTCTTTTCAAAAGTACTGTAAAACTATCAGTTGTGCACCCTGGTTTTTGGATATGTTAAATTAAAGTGTTTTAGGGGCCAACACTTCTGTTACATGGTATGAATCAGACCCATGCAAACACATGTGGTGTGGCATCTTTACAAAATGTTTTAAATGCTATGAAATAATCAGTGTGTTCATTTTAATTCAACTGTAATCCCATTATGAGCTATGCAATACAGATTCCTTAATTATCACATCACAAAAACAGAGAGGAATATTTACTGAAATACATATTTAAACACTTCAAACTCAGGAAACGCCCAAGGTTTCCACAGTGACCATAATGTAAGCACATTGCACCCACGGGTTTCAATCTGTTCTTCAGACATTTCCACGTATGCGCTGAAGTTGACTGGAGTTATGTGTGGATTTCTGATGGTAGAACTGGGCATATTATGTCTTAAAGTTCCATTTAGCAACATCAGTCGTGGTAGAAAATACTCAATAATATGCAATTTGAAGAGTTTGGGTTAATATGAAATTTAATTTGTGTATTGCCTGACTTCTGAGTGTTCAATTGTAAACTTAAGGTTACATTAAAATACGGTTTGGGGTTTTATTACTGAATTATTTTTTTAAAAAGGTAAAAGGAGATTATGGCTGCAATTCTGTAATGAGACCTGCCAGAGTGTACCCTTCTATCCCTGTAAAGTCTTACTGAAGTCTGTGCTAACAGATTCCATTGCAGGAAAGGAGCCTAAAATTCAAGTCTCTGTATTGACCGTGAATTTCCATAGTTGCACGGTTAAAAAAATAAAAATAAAAATCAGTGAAACTATGGAATTCCACAGTGAAATATCAACACAATACCACATCTATATAACCAATGTATGTGCTTTATTTCGTAGCCCAGTAAATAGTATCATAACACTTAACCCAGTGGAAATGTAATGTGCCACACATACACAAAACAGGTATTTTCATTGCTTATAAGGGTTATATTCTTTAGCTTTGGCAAACTGTCTGGAGATTAGTTCTCAGTGAGAACTAGCAACCTAGAAAGTATCAACTTGCAAAACACAACTGTTTGAACAATACAATTGCAGAAAAAGGCTTTTTACAGTAGAAAAGGTCCCGCCTCCCACTCTTGCATAACTCAAAAATGGGAGAAAAGAATCTGCTCAAAATTTCATAATTAGTAAATGAATAATTAAAAATCATCTTTGTGATGAGACCAAGAATGGAAAATTTCAGCCAAAAAGAATAATTTTGCAGAGTTATGAGCACATAAAAAGAGGATTGTAATAGAAGTCTCACTGTTCATTTAATTATAGCTTTCACTGCTAGTGCTTGTATTGTTTTCCACTGATAAAACAACTGACACTAGACTATACATTAATATAATCCACTGTTGGCTAGTTTCCTATTTCTCATTGGTCTAAATGCACTTTATCATTATTCAGTACAAAATTTGAATTAGAAACCACTGATATGTCAGTGTTCCAAAATCATCATTGGGGGTGGGGAAATGAAAACTTTTGGACAACACTTTTTAATTCAGGGTACATCAGACTCACTTTATTTATCAAACAGTGTATCATTTTTTTGGAAATTGGAAATCTGACCTTCCTGTTTGTAGCTTGAAAAAAACAAAGGTAATATGTTTGAGAACTAATTCCTAGATTCTTAGGCATGTAAAAAATTGTAGAACATCTAAAGGCATGTCTCAGGATTTTTGATTGCTTGTCTATGTAAAGGGTAGTATAGAGATTTTTTGTGTGATCAATGAATATGTGTGACAGAAAACTGATCTACAAATATCAAACAGTTTTTGATCTTTCTAAAACACTTCACTAAAGTTTTTTCATTCTTTAATCAAACAAGAAACACCAGTGTATCATGAACATGTATATAACATCTAGAATAGAGATGAAACTAAAAAAAGAAGTACTAAACATGTCTTGTGGGTAGTTTCTTCTCAGTGTGCACATAACTCTCATTAGCATCATGTTTATGCATTGAGAGGATATTGTGCCCTTTAATATTTTACCTTAGCATGGATTAGAAGGGATATATTTGATTATACTGATAATAGGACGTTTGTTATAGGTTACCAGCATAAGTCACATTCACATCCTTTGCTTTCAATGAATTAAAATTTAAGTCTTTTGATTTTCCTTTAAGATGAAATGCATAGCAGCAAAATCAATTATTTATCCATAACAAAACTTTATATAAAGTTCTGTCCATGTTGGTCACTCTGGTATGATAATTTTCTCACCCACAAAGTTTAAAATGATATCTTGAATGCATACACAAAACTATGGATGCAAAGCGCTAAAAGTTGACAGTAAGAATATGTCTATAATATTGCTTTAATTTAACACATTAATGAAGTATACCATTGCCATATAGACAAAATATTACAAAAGTCACTTTTAATTCTTATCAGCTGTAAATTACATAGAAGTGTTTTATACTTGGCACACATCTTTATACAATGATTTTCAGAGAATTTAAATGTCCATTTTCTCAGGAGTTTGATGCCAAATTCCACGGAAAATTCAGACAAATATTTTCCTATCGCTCAGGTAATACACTTTTCCTCAACCGGCTCCTAGCTGCAAGATTATTTGTGGCGTCTTACTTTCACTGAATTTCACTGGTGTTTAATAAATGTCTTTTTATCCCTTTTCATGGCTTATTATATAAATTAATTTTTAAAATTGTGCATAGTGGGTTTTTTAAAAAAATAGTCTTCTTATGAGTAATCTACTATCCTTTTCCTTTAACATAATGACTTTTTTTCCTTGAAAAATCAGCTCATACAAAGAATGGAGGATTAATTTATTTCCCTTTGCATTTCTTCACAGGGTTAGAAAGGTTTTCTTTTTTAGCGTGACTATGGTTTTTGCAGCTTCTTGAATTTGCAATGGCAGCTATTTGCAATGTTTTGTTTATTAAATGGCACCTTATTTGTCTGTGTTAATTGCTAGTAAGAGGAAAGAGTACTAAACTTTTTCCCTTTCTGCAAAGAATGTTTTATATTTCCTCAGTCACGCAGGTTCCAAGTCCTGCTCTCCCTACTCATGTAAACAGTCACCTATGTCAGTGAGGGTGCTCATGTAAAATTAACACGTAACAATGAGAATCTTTTCCACTATCAATTAGGGAATTGTTTTTATCAAAGTTATAATGTTGAATATGTGCAGAAAATATGGTCATACAGTTGAGTTTAAGCCCAACAAAATTATTGTAAAAATAAAAATAAAAATTAGGGCATCTTGTTAATGAAGAAAGATATTTCATCAATAGCTTGGTCTTTTAGCATAAATATTTTCTGTGTAACTTGGCCTATTATCTAAGGTGCACAAAACAGCAAGTTATTTTACACCAGGTTTACAGGCAATTGTGACAACAGCCAGCAAGGAGAAGAAAGCTACTCAACTTATTCGTTTACGAAAAACATATTCATTATTGTTTTTCTGCACTGTTCTTTCTATGGCTTTAGTTTTACCTCTGAATTGCCTTTTTCTTTAACAAGCACAACAGCAAAAACAAATACTGTGCAAAGAGCTGTGATGTTTTGAGAATTTTGTGCTCATCTTTTCATCTATTGATTATTAAGACCAAATATAGCTCTACAACTGCAGCATAATTGTTTTTTAAATTGAAACATTATTGTAAGTTCTATTTTTTAAATTATTTGTCTGCATAGCTGATAAAAACTTTAAACTTTATAATAGTGGATTTTTCCAGTTCTCTAGATCGAACTTTTTCAGCATATGTTAAAGTACACACTAACAGGAACAAATTCTATATACTTATTTCTATTAACTTCTATCAAATCAGCTTTGGCACTTTTATTGTATATGCTCATATTAAAGACTTTGAACCTTAAAACACATACTAATATTACAAACATGGATTCTGAGATCAATATTTCAGTTCGTATTCTATCACTTTTCACTACAAAGTGCACATCCAAAAAGGATGTTCCCGACACATTTATAATTTTACAAATGGCAGATTCATTTACGATACTAAGTGCATTCAGTGATGTGCTTCTTGCTTTTAAAAATTACACAAAATAAAATCACATTGAAAACATGACCAATAAATAGCACAATGTATGAATTTTCATAATAAATAAAATAATTTTATTTATTAAGGCATTTTGTCCTACTTTCAGAGTTCTAGAGGGCATTACATATTTGAGAGGAATATATTTGCCATAGAATGCCAACGTATTTAACTGAATTTTTTTCTAATAAACATCTATAGCCTGCCAGCAGTTTTAAAGTTTTAAACAGAACTCCACACTGATGTCTATGAAGAGTTCTGTTCACATATTGATGGCTACATGTTAACTCTGGCTTGTAAAATGAACTATAAGCAATAAACAACTAAACTTTATAAAAGACCCTCCACAACTCCCCACACCACTGTTTTATTGCACGAGGTTATTTTCATTCCTTGCTTTGGGATGGCAAAACAAATACACAGAGGAAAAATGTGCTGACTGTGTAACACTAGGAGAAAAACACACTTCATTAGAAGTGGAATGCTGAAATCATGCTACGTTAAAATGTGCAAAAGAATTAAAAACAGATGTTAAAATCTTTCTTTTAAAAGATCCATTTTAAAAATAGCTATGGAGTGCTATTGCTTATTCAGCTAACACTTCTCCTCCAAAGTGGTTTGTTGCACTCAAAGCAGTACACTAGGTTTCAGGATGGGAGGAGGGAGAAAAAAAATGCTGTAGAGAGAGCACATGTTACATCAGACACAGTACCTGATTTTTCACTGCACAGCTTGTCAACTAGATAGTCTGCCTCCTGGGCGATAAGTGAGAAAATTTCATCTTCATACTCTTCTATAATACTTTCACACTGTAAGAATAAAACAGGAACATATATATATATTATATACATACACATACACAGGGAGACAGTACCACTCCAGCAAAGAAATAAACAAGATTGCTAAACCAGAACTGTAAAGTAATACAGTGGAAAGGAGAACCTCATTTTGCTTTGCACTTCCTGTTCTCTACAAACAAATGATTGACTGTTAATTTTCAGAAAAATTACAAAGCAAAATAGTCCTTAAGATTTAACTATATCCTGTGTCTGGTTGTCTTTTTAAAAATACACTAAATAGGATAAGAAATCACTTACAGATCACATTTTACTTGCTTTTGAAAGAACACCTTTCCATGTCAGTCACTATATTCATGGAATAGTCACTCAAAAGTTAAATTAAATAATAATCCATTTCATGTTATCACATTAGTATTCACAACATGCAGATAAATAAAGATCTCTGATCAAACTAATGAATCTTTGGCTTCACTATAGATAACAAAACTGACAGGAATCTATCAAATGGTCTCTTTTCAATGTTTTAAACATTTTAAAGACTATCAGTAGTTTGACTTCACTTACAGAAAATGGATTTCTGATGTTTTGAACAGAGTTCAACACTGCTGCTGAGCAGAGTCTTGGTGGAGTGTGTCTAAAGAGACGTTTTGTTCTGAAGAGCTGTTTTATCTACAGTTATCTTTTGGCAATCCTGAGCACATATTACGAAGGACATAAAGTACTTTCCCAAAAGCCCAGACTATGGTTTAATCATTAAACAAGGGTAGAAGCCCCCATGAAATGGATTGCAATTAAAAAAATACACTAAGGAAAACTCTGATTTAAATAAAGAAGTTATAACTCTGCTACAAAAATAACCACCTCTCTTGTATTTCTCAAAAAAATTAGCTCTAGAATGTGCCATTGCAAGAATGCAATTTTTAAGCTGTTTTAAGTTAACATTTCACAGCACTCAACATCTTTGAAACTCAGCCATTACCTTTACTTCTCAGTGAAAATGCAAGTCACTAAATGTGCACGCTGGCTTAATTTCATGCATTTAAAAGTCTCACAACATTGCTTTTGTGGTAAACTGAATACATATGGAATCATATCCAGCATATCACTGCCCTATACACTCTTTTATATATTGTGTTTCCTGACACTAGAAAGATACTTTTTTTATGCATAAACAAAACAAAATTATACGATGAAACTGGCACCTAAAAATTTGTGTAACTCAGTCTAAGCCAGCATTCTTGAATTAGCTCACAGAAATTTGTCTCCATTCAACAAGGCCTAAAAAAAAAGATGACAGCCCTCCTTCTTCTTTAATCCAGCTATAAATATTAAAATTACAGTAGTATTCATTTGGATTTTTATCCAACACCATAACTCCCTATTTCCTGCACAGAAATTAACAATGATACTTCCTTAGTAACACTGATTTGTATTTAATCACTTACAAAAATTCCCCAAGTAAAACATAATTTGAATTGTTCCAGTTTGGGAAATTTGTAACATGTAAACTGAGAACACACAGTATAATCCATGGGTAATTCTTTCAACTAAAATGCCATCTGTTTCTAAATAACACTATAAACCACATTATTATTTTTAAACACTTAACACGATATTGTGACAAACAAAAACAGAACATATTAGAATATGTTATTATTAAAACAATTTAATATATGAACAAATTTAGTACTTAAAGCTATATTTATCATACAGTAAAGAGTATACACTATTAATACTTTAACATAGAATGCTACCAATTTATGTTAGCTTACCGCAAATTTCAAAGGTTTGTAAGCATCAGAATAAAAATATAATTTTTTAAAATCTGCATAGATTTTCTCATCTTTCCTAGGAGCAAATCTCTTGAATGTCCTTTTTTGGGTTTGAGGATCCACTTGCAGCTGGTAATCATTCATTCTATCACATATATTTTCCAGTACTTCCATTAAGTAGGTCTCTGACTTTGCTAAAGGAACCTATTGAAGGAGGAAAATATAATTTGCTTTTCTTATTATACATATAATCAAAAATAACTTTAAGAGATTGTACTTCTATAGATATGTGTCCTAGACAGAGGAAAAATAATCAGTGCATATCTCTTAATCTGCATAATTGTTGACCAATATTATATTACATACATAATTTAAAATGTCAGCTAAAGCTAAGGTGACACTGAAAAATAAAACATTTACTGTTGCATAAAATGTCCCTTTTACACTGAACCAATTCTAGAATGCAGTTATCAGATTTTAAGTTGTAAACATACTGTCATTCAAAAAGACATATACCATGCAGCAAATAAATAGAGAACATATACTACAGTTGATATTTTATCGACATAACCATGAAAGATTTCTTAAGTCACTTTGTTTCTTTAGTTGAAGCAGAGTTCTAGAAAGTCTTTTGCTTTCACTTGGTCTGTCTTAGTTGCTGTTCGTCAACTCAGATATGCAGCTGTTTAATACCTCCCAGGGGTTTTGTGAAGAAAATAATAGCTTACAAAATTTAACTTCTCCCAGGTTCTACTATTTCAGCTTTATTTTCGAACAGCTGGTCCATGTCTTTGTCCTTTCCCTTTCCTTCAGAATTAAGCAAGAATTCAGCAGAAACATTTAGACACTACCTACATACTTAGTGAGAGTCTCAACAGCTAGTGCTCCCAGGGTCAAAGAGCACCCCTCGCCCTTGGTAACGGGGACAAAAAACTTCTCTCCCGTCTAGACAGGTCAAGGTGCAAGATGCTCCTATCTCTGTTGCTTCTTCCGGAAGGGGGCGTGAACTGAAGCCAAGTGCACAGTAAACAACAGTGCTGCATCCTTGGACCTTTAGAAGATTTTTCTCTCCACCCTCTGCTGATCAAAGTAGGAAGTTTTCATGACAACCATAGTCAAAGGGGCTGAATCACAAATGAACTCGATTTCTGCAATGTTGATATATCCAGTCTCTATTGTCTCTTTTCAGACACAGTATGAACCCTTCCGGTCTCAATGATTACATTACAGAAGCACTTTCACATGTGCGCTTCATTTACACAAAGGGTTTCCTTGCTTCACCACCATCTGGCCACAGATCAGATAAATAGAGGCAGGAGAATTAAAATTAAAGCCGAAAGGTTTTTCTTCTTCTTAAACTAGGTCCTATTATGAAATCCTCCCTCCCCCAACCTAATTCTGGATGTGGAATCTACTTTTTATGAAAAAGCAAAAAAAGGCATCAGGCAAACACTATATATATATATATTTTTAAAGTTAGTTTTTAGTTTAAAGTAATCTCCATTTATAGAGATGTGTTGCCTATTTTACAGTAAGGTTGGGCTAAGTTGCATTTTGATATGAAAACGATTTTATTAATTTCAGTATTAACAGTTAGAAAACAAAATGTGTATAATAAAGCAAGGAAAGCAAATGGCAGCACAACATGGTTCCAGAAAGACTATTTGAATTATGTATTCCAATCTCCAGTGGCTTTTTCCCACCCATTAGAAGTGGAGGATAACAAGACAAATGGCACATGGATATGTCTGACTGCCTCTTCCAAAATACTTAATATGCAAAAAAGAAAAAACTACAGCATCTGAATTCGCAATTAAATTAGAACTTTTACAAATCCTCTTGTAAAAGACAAAGATTTGACATAATAGACCAAATTCTCTCCTGGTGTAACATCCACTAAGGTCAATGAGGTTATACCAAAGATGTAGTACCTGACCCAATGTGCTTTCAGTAGCAATAAGCTATTACTATACTACACATACACACCTCTAAACCTACTTGCATGACAATAAATCAAACCATCTCACTAGCGGGGAATTTGTAATGGATATACTAACTATATTTATTGCAGATAAAAAGAGTTTTCCTAATGCAAGCAAGACTGTATTTTAAGTTCTGAAAAAGAGATCTATTTATAGTCCAACTGTTGTTCAAGAATTCACTCACACACTAATACTTCCCCATCCCCTTCCTGTCAGTATCTCCCGATCCAATCACAAAAGCTGACAGTGGCTGAGCAAGAGTATACATGATGAGCGGCAAGTACCGTATAAGAACACAGAGAATGAGACTATTACTATATGCTGAAAACAAACCTCATATGCATTAGGAAATGCTTCTGAAACATACTGAACAAAAATCAAAAGTTCACAATGCATGTAACTGCAGCTACAAATAAAATTCCCTAGATACTTTGTGTGCAGGGGTTAACTTTTATGGAAGGAATTTTGCAACCTGTTTATTCTTATATCCATATGCAATTGTTTGCTCTCATTCCCCCCACCTATTATATTTCCCATAATGTTCTCAGAAGCCAGCACATGAACTGCATTTTCTTAACTTCTCTTTGTATTTCAGTATGTTGTCTTATTATATTTAGGAAAATCATTTTAGGAGTAGCATATTTGTGAAGTAGATTAATAAAATCATAATTACAAGAACTTTGCTTTAAAATGGTTACATTTGATTTTTTCTTGTCAAGTTAATAAAAAGTTATACTTAACATGTGACCTCTGAATAACTTTATTTCTTCACATAACTATTAGTTTGTCTGGAATCAGATTCTCAGTCCTTGTAAACTATAGTGAATGGGGTGTGCATATATATGGTAAACCCTTACACATGATATATGTATGTATCTGTTCATTTCTGGTGTCTACTTATTAGCTTTTGGATAGTGAGCTTTTATTAAAAGCAAGTACAACTTGGATTTAAAAGACTATAAAATATTTTGTTGAAATATACTCAGAGTTATACCTGGCCCCCAAAAGTTGAGTACTCTTTTAAAAAGTGTTTTAATAATAAGAGCAATAAGTACTTGGACAAGTGGCAGAAAACTAAAGCCTTTCTTTCTATACTGTGAAGATTTTGAATAGTACTTGTCAATAGAGCAACTCCTATTGTAATCGTACCGGAGACATGGGCCTCCTCCCCGAAAAAGCTGTCTCAAAGATACTAACCTCATTAAAATATGAATGAAAAGACAGCCATCATTGTAATGGGACAAAGCCATTTTACCCTGCACCAAACTTTATCTGCTATTTTTTGTAAAAATATAAATATGATACCAGCAAATTAGTCATTACATTTGATGTGCATATTGAGGATAGACTGCATGAATTATTTTAATTTTTTAAGTAACTCACAGCCTCTGATCATTCTAAATATTTGATTTTTTCTGTTAATTATTTAATAATCTGTGGATTCTTCATATTATTTGAAGTGTTTAAAAAGAATAAAATATACTCTTTAATTTTTTTTTAAAGTTCACTGAAATTTTTGCTGTTAATTTTTGTTTCCCAGAATATTTCAGCAACTTTTAAAAGACAGCTAGAGAATTAATTACAGACCACTATGGCAATACCTTAATAACAGTCAGTTACAGGATGTTCATATGCCAGCTCATTACTATGTCTCTGATAATCTCATCATAAATTTCTTGCTTGATAGATACCACAACCGGTCACGAGAAGAATATAGTCGCATTATGTTGTGTGATAAGAGATATAAAAATGTAACTGCAGTATATATGCATTTTCAAAACCAATCAAGTGTTTTTCAATAAAACTGCACACATTTGGTTATATTTTAAAAAAATAGAGAAAGAGCCAGAACTGATCACTTGCAAGGCTTTATATTTTATTGGAAATTGTTTCAAATAATTTTTAAACGCGTATTTTAAAATGTTTCATGTAGTTTAATCACTATCTTTTCATCCACAAAGTGTTCAGATCATTTTTGATATTAGTTAAAAGTCAATATTTAGAAGTGAAAATTCAAACCTCCTTTGCTCTAGGCTAAAACAGGAGAAACATGAATGCTGAGCTACTGGAAAGGCTGATGGGATATATAATTAGCTATTATGTTAATTGAATCCACTGTGAGTTTGTTGTATGAGATTTCTTCATATAATATGCAAATAGCTTCTAAGGTTTAGTTTTATTAGACAATATAATTAGAAATCATCTAAAGAAGTGAATTCCAATGAGGCACAATAAAGGTTTGTAAAAATATCTTTTTGCTACATGAGCAGACCTTCTGGGCTTAATCAATAAAAGAAACTGTATTGTGTAACGGAACATTTGAAAGAAAGTTTAAGAATATACCTTTCCAGAATCCATTCATAACCAATTCTACTTTAAAAGCAGGAGAGTTCATGTTATTAAGGAAAGAGGTGAAATTCTTGTAATATGGGAGGAAGTCACTCTGTTAATCAGACAATGGGAATATTGCTTACTTAAAAATAAAAAGCAGCTCTCAGCTGTGATGTCAGTTGTGTTTATATAGATAGACTTTAAGTGAAGTGAGCAAAGTTAGCCATTATTACTACTATTAAAGACGTGATCCAAGCAGATGTACATACATTAGCTTTTGTAGTGTAACTAATCAGCGTAACTTCACTTTCAGTAAGATTCTCCAGCATTTTAATATCTGGAATTAAGAACTCTCTTACAAAGGAAGAAATTCACACTATGGTATTCCAGAGCAAGTCACAAAATCAACAGTTGCATTCCTTTTCATTTAAGGCCAGCACCAAATATTAAAACTAGTTTAGCTAATGTCAGAATTCAAAATATGTGTAATCTCTGGTCTAATGCAAGCTATTCAAACTTTAACTAATGCCAGAAAAAATTATTGCTCAACTCGTCACCATAACTGAATATCATGATCATAGTAATATACTTCACTCTACTATGGTATCTAAAGAGTAATATGGTTTGGGGTTCTTCTTAAACATTTAAAAATAGTCATTGGCAATCCACTAAGAAAAAACAGAAGCATAATGATAGCTGAAGCTCCACCCCTACAAAAAGAAATATTATCCCAAGTACACTGCCACTTCAATTCACAGATAGAGGTGAAAGAGACTTCAAAATAGGATTAAACTACTAATTCATCATCTGGCCTCTGTTTCTTCTGGAATAGGCTTAGTTTTACTGGTCTGTGTCAGAAAGTCTATGTTCCTAAGGGGTAAAAGGTCTGAAATACCAAAAAAAAAAAAAAAAAAAAAAGTAACTTTGTACTTATGGTATGATATCCACTGTATATCCACTTATACAGCTGATATAAACATAAGCCTATAATTGCAGTTAATTACTGCTTCTTTAATCTAGTCACTTAAAAACCTCCGGGGGCAACTGTTTGTTATTCTGAATGATATGAAGTCCTCATCACTATAGCAATACAGTTTGCTCAAATACCCATTTTCCTAAGTGTTGCTCTAACTAAACCATTAACCGGTTGCTTACCATATCTAATGGGCATCCAAACACTACCCAATATGCCTGGAAGTAACAACCAGGCAACCCAAACAAACCATCCCATCAAAACACAAACTTTATTTACACGCCAGCTTTCATTTTCTCCTCAAACTTTACCACCTTCCTTGAAAGAATGTTGAGCTGCCCTAGCGCAGCCTTCCGAAATCAGATACTTGCCCCTGAGCATTAGTGTTCCTTAAGTGTCAGAGGGGGATGTTCCCTAGTCAATATTTCTACTAGTCATTGACAAGCCCCTTACAGAACAAGCCCAGGATGAGTCTGCTTAGTATAAATTAAATCATTGTTAGCTGAACGCAAGGTGTTCAACAACTACCAGCAAAGGGCCATATTACACCCTTCCACTGCATGGCACAGAGGGAATCTATCCCACCCAAATATGCCTAGGAAGCAGGTGGAAAGGAGTCCACATACCATTCATTCTTCTCTCTCACCTCTCCTGAGACAGTAAAAACCCCTCTGATGAACACCACATGGTTGAGACTACAAATGGCTTTGGGTGTGTAGTCTGAAAGCAGAGATGGAACACTGTTTATTTCCTTGGCAAACTGGGGAAGATATACCATCATTAATTTGGGTTCTGTATATGGCATCTATCCATGCAGATGACGTAACTATACAGTAGGGTGACCAGATGTCCTGATTTTTATAGGGACAGTCCCGATTTTTGGGTCTTTTTCTTATATAGGCTCCTATTACCCCCCTCCCCCCCCGCCCAGTCTTGATTTTTCACACTTGCTATCTGATCACCCTACTATACAGTTACAATCAGGACACTATGATGTGCAGATTGAGTTGTGCTGCTAGTAATAGGAGGGAGCCAAAGAACACAGCGGGCCAGTCTTTTACAGGAATACCCCGAGATCCATGGAATTAGTACCAGGGTTTCCTATGTATCCCCCTCAAACTCTGCATAGTCCAAATGCGCTCCCCAGTCTGAGTAGCTACTAAGATTTTCTCTCCCAGGAGTTAATACTTTGTAAATTCCGTAATGAATTTTCCAAATAACGTTTCCACTTCCATGCACATTCCATTTGGGTGCAGAGGGATGATGGTGCCCAACCTTCTGAATAAACAAGCAAGACGTGGGGAAGCATCTGGTTTTGATGTTCTATTAATGGAATGATTTTAAAGCTACATCATCTGTACAGACAATGGATTCACGACCCCAGCACAGGAAACTATGTAAATAAAGGGAAATCCCTAAGGAAATTTCAAATAGGTTTATCCATGACAGTGAATAAAGTTTTCTAATCAGCTGAAAGTTTATATGCTTCCTAGAAACTCTTTCTAGAAACTCAAGGAACAACAACTATTCCCCCTCCCCCATATTCTCTCTTCAGAAACACAGGCCTTGATTTTCCTCCCATATAAACCAGGAGTAATTCCATTGAAGTCAATGGAGTTACACCAGCAGAAAATCAGGCAATGTCTATATTCAAAGTTGCCCCCTTTAAATTGGTTTTTAAACTGTTTTAGTTAAACGGATGTAAAACACAGTGAGGACACTCAATTCAATTTTAGCCAGATGTATATCAATGTAGTTTATCAATTCCTCACCAAATTAAGATAAATTGATAACGTAGGTTTGAAACCAGATTAAGAGCGTCCACATTGTGTTTTGCACTGATTTAACCAAACTAGTTTAAAAATCACACCCTTAATAAAAGTGATGCAATTCTGAATACAGACAAGGCCTCGGTGAATCAGATCCCCAGCGCCATGCAAATGTTCATCCTTTCCTAGATTCTTTCAAGATATTGCCACCTTTCAATTTCCTTGTCACAGAATCATTTCAGAAGGTCACTAGACGGGCCTAAAATAATGTTGTGACTTTTAGGAATATGACCATGGACAGAACATTAAACACCTAAAATCTCTCCCTAGAACCAGAGAGTTTTAATTGAAAGACACTGGTTGTTAGAATTATTCCGGCTATCTGCCAAATTTGTGTTCAGGAAGTAAGTGAGCATTATGAGTAAACTCATCATGGCAACACGCTTTCCATCATAGAGAGTCAGTGACAGCAGCCTTCTCCCACAGGGTAGATGCTGGGGATGTGGAATGTACACAAGTGCCACTTACGACTCCTTGTGAAAAACGTGGAAATGAATGATCAGCTACATCACATCAGGAATTGTCTCCACAGGTGTGGACCCAAATACACTAGGTCCTCCCAAAGCACGCTCATTATGCAAAGGAGCCAGCTGGCCACATATCTGACAAACAAGCCAGAACACTTTGTATGGCTTCTGGGTAAGAACACAGACAGCTGAAAGGAGTGGGGATGAAAGGTTTGCTGACATTCTACTCAACCTTAACCATTCTTTATTCACAGGAAATAATGGTTAACTGCAGGAGACTTGGCTCATGACCCCATTCATCTATCCAGCTAGGCTTGCTCAGCTCAGGAGAGGTAGAAGGCAGCACACCGTGGGGCACTCTGCCACTGAATGTACTTTTGGATGGTTGAAAACTTGCTTCAGGTGACTGGACAGAACAGGCTGGTGAGGAAGGAGGGAGAACGGACACATTCCCCTAGTCACCTGGCAAGGTGCTCTCTTATCTATTCCACGCTGCACAGGATTGCAATCTAATGTATTCTATTTCCCCAGCAATACACTTTCCTTACTGAAGAAAGACACGCTACCTAAAACAACACGAGAGCCAGAGCTTGCCCCGGGTAGCCTACTATGAATTTCTGAAGCGAAGAACATCCTCTGCAGCACGACTCTTACAACTAGAACAATTACACACAAAGTCCAGACCAAGATTTTGGTTTGCACACTGCATGCATAAAGGAAAGGCAGCAGGATTTCAAAATGATTGTAGCCATATAAAAACACATAAGATCTACAGTTAGAAGAGGGGGAGACATTAAAACAGTTACAATTCTCTTGCTATGCCTCTCCTGACTGATGACAACTTAGACTCTGATTCAGCAAAGCAATACAACGTGTGTTGAAATTGAAGTATGTGATTGGACCCATTGACTACAGTGGGATTTAACTGTAGTGTTTTGCTGAACTTGCTGTCTAGCTTCTTCAGTCTTGCACTGTGTTACTTTAGCGTCTCAGCTTGGAATGGCTGGGAAAATGCCTCAATAAAGGGCAACTAAGGACCCTTCCTAAAGAAAGTCTTGGGCCTCTGTGAATGACAGATCAACAGCCAATATGGCCCAGCTGAATTGCACTGCTGGGAAGAGCGAGAGGTAATCACGCCAGTAATTAGGCCTATTTGTTGAAGGATTTTCTATAGTATTACACAATCTTGAATTGTATTCTTCAGCAGCATGGATCCCAGAAGATGCTTTAAGACCAAGCACTGAGATGAGATGGGCACCCTTCAAACCCAGCCAAGTGTGCTGCTGAGAATCAGCTCTCTCAATACATGCAAGCTCAGCTGAGTACGAAGGTGTTGTTTTTACACAGTCACTTCTCTGAGCAGAACTGTGCTTTTATGCACACTTAATGTGCACACTTTAATGCACACTTATCTGTTAGCTGCTCTGATCCCTCCTCTGTGTGTACATGGCAAAATGCTGAGACCAGACCTCAAATCATCTGCATGAGCCACATTTCATATATGGGCATTGACAGATATAAGTACACGTACCCCATAACAGAATTCTATGGAAATCAAAGAATTATAGGGCGAGTTCCTGGTTCATATTAAGGCTCCTTTGGACCACCCAGGCAGCACTATAAGGCCTGAAAACTGCCGCAAATGTGTGGCTGGGGCTTTCCCTGGTGATCGCTGGCCTACGTAACAGTTTCCAGGGGACTGCTACAAGACAGCAGAGTTTCGAGAAGGTTCAGGATAGCTCTAAATTACAGAGCAGCCAGCTGTCCAAGAGATGGGGAGGAAGTGCAGAAGTGGTCTTAAAGCCACCATTATGCTCTGCCGCTCAGCCAATCTGAGTGAGCATCAGCACTGCTCAAGACACTGTCCAAAAAACATGGTTGCCTGAAACGAAGTTACTGCTCTTCCTTACTTCACTCAATTGAAAGCAATCACATGTTGAAGCTGACAGTCCTTCCATATCTCCTTTTTGCAAAAGATATTTTAGAAATTCTTAGGTTTCAGTGTGGATTTTGCCCTTTAAAAAAATAAAGCACTAATATCAAGTTTTAGGCCTGTTTCCTAGCCTACAATATAGCTACCTACATTTAAGACAAATCAAATTAGAGCAACTACAAACCTCCATTTAAACATAAACATTCCAAGTTAAACTTTCCTTCCCCATGAGTTTCCGCCAACTAATTTAGCCATGTGGAGAAATGGGATCTGTTGATAAATAAACATTACAAACTAATTCTATACAGACTTATCAGCTATCACTTAACAGAGACAAAGGGGATTATCACCACAGCTGTCAGCAAAGACTGCCTCTTTACTACACTGATAGGTACCAAAGGTCATGTTCTTATGCCAGTCTTTTGGGACTACACATTTCTCCAAAAGAATTAACCCACATTCTGAAGAAAGCAGAAACTTAGAGTTGATTTTAGCTTAACACTGAAATGTACTTTATGAATAACAAATAGATGAGACCAACAACATCAGGTAAAAGAATCAACAGTAGTACCCGATCTATAGTTTGTCATTGTTAGTTTAATTTAAGATTAACGGTACGACTAAGATCTTTCTTACATTTTGTTAATATGACAAAAGCCAGAATCAACTCCTTTTTATTCAGTGCATTAAGCTAATAAATACAATTACAAAAGATGGGCTATGTCTTACAGGGTGTTTCTAAAGACAGTTATTCCAAACATTGAGAGCACATGCATATTTTTTTGAGTGATCTACTTAAGAGCTTGCCAGCTGCCTTTGATAATGCCTTAGATATAGTTAAATAACTTTACTACACTATTTGGGGTAGCAAAATGGCAAGTTTTAATGCAAATTTTAATAAAATATAAAATAACAGCATACAGGTAAGTCCACATTTTCAAAGTGAAGCACACATAACTGCATGTACATCCAGTACTTGTGCATGCACGCGTTAAGAATGTGGAAATCTATGCAGGGAACTGTACATGTCTAATTTTGGATATCTGGCCAACTATAGATGCACAAACATACAGTAACAGAATGCATCCAATGCTCAAGGAGATGTTTGCAACAGTCATACTTAGCCTAGAACAGCTAAAGAGACTTGGATACTGAACAATCACAAATACTTAACCCTTTCAAATACTCAATGAACATGATGAGCTCATTATGAAGTAACATGTATAGAATATCCTCTAGAAGAGTAACTTTCTGAAAGCTACAACATCAAAGCAGACATATCTGTGCAAATATGGGTTTAGTCCCTCTGCCTGAGTATGTAGCTGATGTTTTTCTTTTCCAAATTGACATTTCTCCTCCCCAAAGTAACGGTCACATTAATGTCAGATACATTATCCAACAATTGACACATGCATCAGAAGAGACCCCCATTCGGAGCTATGAAGACCCATCAGCTGAGTACCACTGGTTCGTAACATAAATAGAACCTCAGAGTCACAAACTCCAGACTTAAGACTTGACTGGTCAACTATACACCTCATTTTCAACCCAAAGAACTCAATCAGGCATCAGACCACACAAACATACACACACACAGCAAACATAGTACAGTGCTGTGTTAAACATAAACTACTAAAAATAAGGGAAAGTATAAAATAAGATGTGACAAGGGAAGGAAACTGTTTCTGTGCTTATACCATTTAAATTAAGATGGTTAAAAGCAGCATTTTCTTTCTGCATAGTAAAGTTTCAAAGCTGTATTAAGTCAATGTTCTGTTGTAACTTTTGAAAGAACCATAAAGTTTTGTTCAGAGTTATGAACATTTCAGAGTTATGACCAACCTCTATTCCTGGGGTGTTCGTAACTCTGAGCTGCTACTTTGGACTTAAAATGTTACACATTTTATTTCCAATGGAAGAAAAAATGTACACTTCATGGGCAAAAAAATCATAGATTAATCAGAATATCCTTTGCATCCCAGCTTCACTAGCCTGGAATTGATGGGTACTTCCTTTCCAAAAAAGATTGACAGGCAGCAGTGACCAATGAGGATTCTTGAAATGTTTTGCAACCAGCTGGCTGAGAGCCATTTCAATCTTTATTTCCTTCAGTGTTATATTCTCAGAAAACTTCCCAACTCTCCTTAACTAGCTACACTCAAGGGAACTTGTTACCTAATTTGCAGTAGGGCCAAGATTTAAAAATGGGTGCCTAAAATTAGCCTCCTACATCAATAACCTGACTTTCAAATGCCCCAACTTCAACGGGAGCTGCTGAGTGCGCAACACATTTGAAAACCACCACTTATTTAAGTGCCTAAGTATAAATTTAGGACCCTAATTTGGAGCTGGTCTGGGATCTTATGGGCCTTTTAATTTCTTACTATGTTTCAATGTCTTTTACGTCTGACCTTAACTCTGAAGTTCCTGGATTTGTAATGCTTGGCTTTGGGATAATTACAATATCCCTGTAATGTTTTTTTAAGTTGCTGCTTCATATTCTCAATTTTAAATCCATTTTAATACAGCTTTTTTTCTCTGGGAATTTCCTTAGTTTTAAAAAATTATTTTAAAAGTCATTAACAAATGATAAATAAGAGAGCCAAAGAGAATACAATCATGAGATATTTTGAATTCTTCCTCTTCCCCTTATCCCATCACCTGGGGTCATGTCATTGTGCAAGCATCCACCATCTTAGAATCATAGAATATTAGGGTTGGAAGGGACCTCTGGAGGTCATCTAGTTCAAACCCCTGCTTAAAGCAGGACCAATCCCCAACTAAATCATTCCAGCCAGGGCTTTATCAAGCCTGACCTTAAAAACCTCTAAGGAAGGTGATTCTACCACCTCCCTAGGTAACCCATTCCAATGCTTGACCACCCTCCTAGTGAAAAAGTTTTTCCTAATATCCAATCTAAACCTTCCCAACTGCAACTTGAGACCATTACTCCTTGTTCTGTCATCTACTACCATTGAGAACAGTCTAGATCCATCCTCTTTAGAACCCCCTTTCAGGTAGTTGAAAGCAGCTATCAAATCTCCCCTCAATCTTCTCTTCTGTAGACTAAACAATCCCAGTTCTCTCAGCCTCTCCTCATAAGTCATGCACTCCAGGCCCCTAATAATTTTTGTTGCCCTTCTCTGGACTCTTTCCAATTTTTCCACATCTTCTTCTGTCTGAGGCCTGCTTACCATCTTCTTTGATGCAATTCACCTATTGCTTCCTCAGCATCTCCTTCTTACCATGCTATTTTCACCAGGCCCTCTTCATTCACCCTCTGCATATGTCCAATCCCGTTTCCCAGATTTAGTCAGCTACATCAGCCTCTTTGACTTCCATCTGAATACTTCCATTTTGAAATTTGTTTCTTTGTGTAACTCCTATTGTGGTGCAAAAACATTGTTTCCAACATCTATAGGCATTGAATCTGCTGTTTCTTTATCCTCCGTGCTTCTGCACCATACAGTGCTATATGCCTATACTATGAGTCTTCTAGTCTCAGTGGCACATGCTTGTCATACACAGCATCTAAGATATCATTCCACACTATTCCAGCACCCCCAGTCAGGATTCTATCTCATGTTCAAGCTTGCCACCTTCCATAACTCAGTGCCAAGGTACTTGAACTGGTCAGTCAGATTTAGTTATGTTCCATTGGTCTCTATGTCTGATTTCCCTGCTGACCCATATGACATGTTCATTTTCATCCCATGCCTGTGTAGCTGGACATACCATTGGGCTACCTTTTTCTCTAGGCCTTTTTTTGAGGATGGCCTTATCATTATGTCATCTGCATCTCACAGCTTCTCGCTATTGCCCATTGGTATCTTCCTGCTGATATAGTCCATCACAGACTCTTAGAAATGTAGGACTGGGATGGACCTTAAGAGGTCAACTAGTCCAGTCCCCTGCACCGAGGCAGGACTAAGTATCATCTAGACCAAACTGTGGGTTGGGACCCCAAAGTGGGTCACAACTCCATTTTAATGGACTTGCTGGGGCCCAGGGCCAAAGCCAGAGCCTCACCATCCGAGACCAAAGCCTGAGGTTTTCAGCCCTACATGTTGGGACTCAGGTTACAGGACCATGTCCCATCTGAGGCTGAAGCCCTTGGGCTTCAGCTTTGTCCTGCCCCACCTGGGTCAATGAGGTTTGGGCAGGCTCAGGCTTCGGTCCCCCGTCCTGGGGTCATGTAGTAATTTTTATTTTCAGAAAGGGGTTGTGGTGCAATGAAGTTTGAGATCTAGACCTCCCTGACAGGTGCTTGTCTAAACTGTTTTTAAAAACCGCCAAAAGATGGAGTCCACAACCTCGCTAGGTAATTTGTTCCAGTGCTTAACTACCCTGACAGTTAGGAAGTTTTTCCTAATGTCTAAAGTAAATCTCTGGTGCTGCAATTTAAGCTCATTGCTTCTTGTCCTGTCCACATTTTTTAAGGAGGACCAATATGTCAGCTTCTCTTTAGAACAACCTTTTACATACTTAGTGATGGTTATGTCCTCCCTGCGTGTAAATAAACCCATTTTTTCCCAATCTTTCCTCATATTCATGTTTTCTAGACCTTTAATCTTTTTTTTCCCACTCTCCTCAGGGCTTTCTCCAATTTCTACACATATTTCCGGACGTACTTTCACTTCAAAGGGACTTGTCACTCAAATCACATTGTTTTAGGTCAAGAATCAGAGAGGTAGCCGCGTTAGTCTGGAATTGCAGAATTGACAAAGAGTTCTGTGGCACCTTAAAGACTAACTAAAGTATTGAAGCATGAGCTTTCGTGAGCTAATACGACGAAGTGGGTATTAGCCCACGAAAGCTGATGCTTCAATACTTTAGCTAGTCTTTAAGGTGCCACCGAACTCTTTGTCACTTCATTGTTTTAGGTGATTATAAGGCATTCACCATAGTTATTAAATCCTCATACCATCCATATTTTTTTAGTGCTGGTGTCAGAATCCTTCTGTTTATTATATGTATTGTCTAGGCCTATAAAAGACCAGAAACAATCCTGTTCATTCTCTAGCTACTTCTCTCTCCCTTTGCCAAATTACAAACGTGGTTCTTAATCTTTTCCTAAAGCTGAACTGTTTTTGTCTGAGAAGGGGTTCCACCATTCTCCTAATCCTAGTATCCAGGATACATTCCAGTACTGTATCTTCATTCCATGCAACAGTAGCTTTATCATTCAATAATTTCCACATTTATCCTTCTTATGTATTGGGACTAGAATAGATTTACACCTCTCTTGGGGGATTCTTTTGTCTTACTATGATAATGATGGGGCACTAGATCATTTTAATTTCTTGTCGTATTGCCTATATGCAAGATTTTAGTTTATTTTAACGATATAGAAAGTTTGAGGAATCTGTGTTATTCCATTGTTAAGATTGTTCAGGATAAAACAAAAAAAACAAAAAAAACCTGACAGTGGTAGAAAGGTGTTGAAGTTTTTAATTCACTTTAATTTATAAACCAGTTAACAGATTTACTTGCAAATTCTTAGAAAATTCATTCTGAAACCAAAAAGAGTAAGTCTTGCAGGTTTGGGGAGTGAGTATACACTGTATTTTTCATACCAAAAACCAAACAAAAAAAGGAGGTGAATACCTGCTTTAAATACAGAATGGAACCCAACCTTAACTATGAGTCACAACCAGCACTTTCATAATGTAATGAAAGTATCTTTGTGAATCGGTATAGGAGTAATATTTACATTATGTTCTTACAGTAGCTTTGTCTCTAATGATTTTAGTCTAATTAGAGCACTTGGAATTATGTTGCTCAGTAGAAAAAGATGGTTATTTGGATGTGCTTATGTACTATTGTGATGGTTGCTAGAGAGAAACAGATGATATTCAGATGCTTGGAATTGTTAAAATGTCCATGATTTTGCAGATTGTATATGGGTTTATGAAAGACCAACGTTTTTACTACCCTCATATAAATAAAAGTAAGGTATTACGTTTTTAATATGGCATTCCCAGAGAAGCTATGTGAAGACAAATAAGGTTCATTTAGACATTGTAGTTATTGACAGTGTTATATTACAGAGGCAAAGATGAGGTTAGATGGGTGTTACTCAATGAGAGTGTCTCTCAATTATCTCCTTTGTGAGTTGGGAGCTAAGGTTAGCGTCAGTACTTTTTATTAATATCAGCTTGTTATTTGCATAGTTTTAAATGTTTGTGGGGTTTATGTATTTTGACAGAGATGTGTTTAATAGTGCATCTTACTCTTTAACTGCACCTAACAACTTTAACTGTCACATAATTAAGGGTTTTTTTTTTTAATTTTCTTAAGTTTTTCTAACTCTCTGATTTAATCTGATGTCAGGGTCACGCTATGATCTACAGTGAATGCTTAAGTATCCATTTAAGTTTTCTCTGCCAGGTGTGCAGTGTTATTCCTGGATTAGCTATGATAGTTTTACCAGTTCCCTGCCCCTTCCCCAGCTTGCCTAGTTCCCCAACCCCACAAATGGTCCCCCAGTCATTCCTCATTGCCCCAAAGCAGCCTTACTCCAGGCCCCACTATGAACCAGTCCCTCCCGTTGGATCTTTTCATGTCTTTCTCCAGTTCACTGTACAGAAGGGAAACTACTTCACTGGACCTTGGCAGGTCAGCCAACAGCTAAAGATGCCTGCATCTCTGAACACAGGGTCTCCTCCTCATTCTGACCCCTATAGCCCCATATCAATTCAATGCTCCACTGAGAGCCACCCAGCTCTGCCGCCCTCAAATTCTGGTGCTCTTTGCATGCAGTGAAGCACTTAACACTTAAAACTTTAGACTGAAATGCAATGGGATTGGGTGCCTAAGTCTCACAGGCCCCTTTGAAAATCCCAGATGTATGTGCCAATTGTTTAGTAACAAAAATGTGAATCTCCCCATCAGATAAACTGCTTGAATCATGCTGGTGTTGCTGGAAATTCAGTCTTCAAAGATTAATTTATAATTTTATAAAATTCCTTTGTGAAAACTGCCCTATTCTCTAGTGGGTGGAAACGAAAATATAAATTGGAAATCTGGAGTCCTCAAAGATTTCCTGTGATGAAGAAAAGACAACCAAAGAATCTTGAGACACTGCTGTGACATTTCAGATTGAGCATCATAGGAATGTGTTTTTCTTTTAATCTTCTAGTTTCTAAATTCCCAGGATAAACTCTCGTCTAAACTATTTTACACATACACACATCCAGACAAATCATTTGGATGCGCTTCTTACGTATGCCTGAGATAGTAGACACCCTGGGGCAGGCACAGTCTTTTTGTTATTTTTGTACAGCACTAAGCACAGGTGGGCCCTGATCTATAATTGGGACCCTCAGGCACTGCCACAATGTAAACAGTAAATACTATACTGATTGGACATCCTTAGTAGCCACTTCAGGAGGGATGTTACAAACACTGCAGAAGAACAGAATTCTCAAGAAGAAATCACAGTGATTTGCTGCTAATCACAAGGTCCGAGTCCCCCTGACAGTTGGTATCTGGCTTCATTTCTAAGTATCCATGCCTTAAGCAGACAGTTCTGGAAGTTTCCTAAGGGAGGGACACAAGTACTCAGATAGGAAGAGGGCTGGGACTCAGGAGACCTAGGCTCTGTCACTGACCTGCCGGGTGAATTTAGGCAAGTAGCTTAATCTCTTGCCTCTCTTTTCCCATAAACATGTCCATGAATGGCTATTAGAGTATTAGACTCTCAATATTTCCACAATCAATGTAGTATCTATGACCCTGTGTATAAGGTCATGTCAAAGCTGGTTTCTTCTACTTTTAAATGGATTTCCTGGTGATTGGGAGATGTAGGAAAACAGTCAGATTTTCTATAAAGTGCATCTAAAAATAAAGCCTGTCCTCACCATTTAGTGTCCAGGAGAAGGAGGAGGTAGTTGGGAATAGCAACAACCCTGAATACCGCACATACCGTATGTTCCGGCGTATAGGACGACGGGGCGTATAAGACGATCCCCAACTTTTCCAGTAAAAAAGCCGGATTACCAAAAAAAAAAAAAAAAAAAAAAAAAAAAGCCCACACACAAAAAGCGCGTGCACCCTGCTCTCCCGTCCCCGCCGCGGGCGGGCGGGCTGCTGGGAGCGCCCTGCTTTCCCGTCCCCGCCGCGGGTGGGCGGGCTGCTGGGAGCGCCCCGCTCTCCCGTCCCCGCCGCGGGCGGGCTGCTGGGAGCGCCCCACTCTCCCGTCCCCGCCGCGGTCTCCCATCCCCGCCCCGGCTCGGCACCCGCCCTAGAGACTACACCCGGCGTATAAGACGACCCCCGACTTTTGAGACGATTTTCCTGTCTTAAAAAGTCGTCTTATACGCCGGAAAATACGGTACATATTCCTGTATTTTAAATTGTATCTTGATCTCAGACTACTTACTTAGCCCCTCCTTCTTCTAGGAAGTCTCAATAAAATGGTACCTTCCACTGAGGGAGACTAGAGCCATTCACACTTTGGAGAATACAGAAAGTGACAAGAATTGCTACAAAGATTTAAAAATACATTGTGTATATATGTCATAATATATAAAGGCCTCAACAAGGGATCCCTCAATAACTCTGCTAAACACCACACACACACACACACACACACCTTGCCCAAACAACGAGACACAAGAGATGGGTATAACAGACAGAGGGGAACACTTAGTAAATTAGGTGTATCTTAAATAGCAACCACTGTAGTTTTCCCTTAAAAGGTTCCCCAGCCCTATTATTTTCTTCATTGCTTTGCTTTTCAACATATCCAGTTATCCCCCTGTGAGGGAAATGAACTGCTTCCTTCTAACCGGAGTCAACATTATTTCTTCCCCGTAGTCAATTTTAACCTCTCAACTGTACCGAGCAGTGCTTTCTGCAGTCTGCTAGGAGAGGGCTCAGTGGTGAGTTTCAGAGGGTCAGCCATGCCTTTGAGGCTACCCTTGGGGTTGCTGTAAAATCGTGTCTCTAAAGAGAAACGGAGCCTCCACTTCCATTTCTCTTGCAAAGCATTAAAGATACAGTTGTACACTGGAGGTGGATATATACATTAACGTTAGAAGTGCTATTTAAAATCATGTATGGGTTATGACCTCAGGGCACCAAAGCAAGAAAACAACTGCGGACTCTCGATCTGCAACTCACATCGTCATGTCTGCATGGTACAAAGTGTCTGCCTATGTGGGTTGTGGGATCCTCCCATATAGTCAAAAGATACCATCAGGAGTGCTCAAAAGAAATATAATAGGCCACCCCCCTAAAATCATGCACTTTTCCATCCCTCATCCTCAGTATCTCAAATCTCCTTCCTTTCCTCTTTAGTTCTTTCTAATCCCTCCCCACTTCTTGCTCTGAGCTTTCTTAGTAGGGTTTCCATCTCCAAGGCTTTTGGACAACGTAGGCACAGGGAGGACAATGTGCTAGTGGCACAAAACTCTCCCGTTGCTGGTGAATGAGAATCAGTGGGTTTCATTCCACTACTGAGCACAACTGATTTCCAAGAACCAAGTCAGATGTCACCACCAACTCCCCTAGGCTCTTCCTCCAACCATCCCCAGACTTCTTATCCTCCTTTCTGTCTCTCTCCTGATGACCTAACAACACCACCACATTTCCTTCCCCTTCCCTAATATCCACCACCAACTCCAGAGCCTCTCATCACGATGTCAAGAATCAGAGAGGTAGCCGTGTTAGTCTGGAATAGCAGAGGTAACAAAGAGTTCTGTGGCACCAGCTTCCATCCCGGACATACCACACGATCCATTGTCTACAGCCAAGCACTGAGGTACAATCGGATTTGCTCCAACCCCTCAGACAGAGACCAACACCTACGAGATCTTCACCAAACTTTCTCAAAACTACAATACCCACACAAGGAAATAAGGACACAGATCAACAGAGCCAGACATGTACCCAGAAGCCTGCTGCTGCAAGACAAGCCCAAGAAAGAAAACAACAGAACACCACTGGCCATCACCTACAGTCCTCAGTTAAAACCTCTGCAACGCATCATCAGTGACCTACAACCCATCCTGGACAATAATCCATCACTTTCACGGGCCTTGGGAGGAAGGCCAGTCCTGGCACACAGACAACCTGCCAACCTTAAGCAGATTCTCACCAGCAACAGCACACTGCACCACAATAACTCCAACTCAGGAACCAATCCATGCAACAAACCTCGATGCCAATTCTGCCCACATATCTACACAAGCAACACCATCACAGGACCTAACCAGATCAACCATACCATCACTGGTTCATTCACCTGCACATCTACCAATGTCATATATGCCATTATATGCCACCAATGTCCCTCTGCTATGTACATCGGCCAAACTGGACAGTCCCTATGAAAAAGGATAAATGCACACAAATCAGATATTAGGAATGGCAATATACAAAAACCTGTAGGAGAACACTTCAACCTGCCTGGACACACAATTACAGATTTAAAAGTCACCATACTGCAGGAAAAAAACTTCAAGTCCAGACTGCAAAGAGAAACTGCAGAGCTGCAATTCATTTGCAAATTTAACACAATCAATCTGGGACTGAACAAAGACCTTGAGTGGCTTGCTAATTACAAAAATAGCTTCTCCTCCCTCCGAGTTCACACCTTCAATTCAGCTGCTAGAAGAATACCTCACCTCCCTGATTTGAGATAACAAGCTGGTTCAGCATGATTGGACTAACCTTGTTACCTCCCACCTGATTCTTGACTATTTATCTATACCTGCTCTTGGACACTTCCACTGCTTGCATCCGACGAAGTGGGTATTAGCCCACGAAAGCTTATGCTCCAATACTTTAGTTAGTCTTTAAGGTGTCACAGGACTCTTTGTTACCTCTCATCACGATGAGGGTGCTATAGGCACCTGCATCCCCAGCTAATTCCCAAGCCTCTATCTCTTCTGCACAATTGTCCAGAGGAGGGAATTGATTGCCCAACTCTGTAGTTAAGGTAACAGGTCCTGGAAGAAGAGGAGATGTAAAACAATTCAATGCCCCTAGCCTCAGAGAATCCATTTCACCCTCTGATATCCCACCAGCCAATTAAGGTCCTTTGTATGATAGGGATCTCTGGATGATGCCCCTCATTTAGGGTGACCAGACAGCAAATGTGAAAAATTGGGACGGGGTGGTGGGCAACAGGAGCCTATATAAAAAAAAGTCCCAAAAATCGGGACTGTCATTATAAAATCGGGATATCTGTTCACCCTACCCTCATTAAGAGGGGAAGGTGGAATTGCATGCCGCTGGGATGGAGAGGGAAACATTATCAGGGGAATAACCAACAGGAAATGGCTTGAAGAAAGCAGCTCAGAGTGCAAGAGAGGAGAGGAAGCCCCTTCCTCCCCACCAGTCCAACCTGGCATCTGGAGCCATTACTGAGGCTCTACCTAGCAACCTCTCTCCCTGGGGATCACCACCTCCACCCTTCTTATTGCTGTTCAGCAGTGAATCCTCCTTCGCCAGCTCCTAGTCTCTCCCTCTAGAAACCTGTTTCTCCTTTCTCCCACTCTGCCTCCGAGTTTTACTCTTCTATCTCATAGAATCATAGAAGATGAGGGTTGGAAGGGACCTCTGGAGGTCATCTAGTCCAACCCCCTGCTCAAAGCAGGACCAACCACAACTAAATCATCCCAGCCAGTGCTTTGTCAAGCCGGGCCATAAAAACCTCTAAGAATGGATATTCCACCACCTCCCTAGGTAACCCATTCCAATGCTTCACCACCCTCTTAGTGAAATAGTTTTTCCTAATATCCAACCTACACCTCCCTTCTCAACTGCCTCCTCCCTGGTCCTACAGGACTCTCTTTATCCCTTCTCAATCCTTGATGGCCTCTGGTGACCCCCACATACCCCCAAAATGTACCAAATAATTATCCTCTCCACAGCCTTCCCCTTGTCCTTTACCTCTGGTCTCCACTTCAGAGCCCTCCCCAACCACCATTGAAAGATCCAATACCAAAGACAGGATCCCAGATAACCCTGGCTCTGAATCAGGGTCCCACTTGGATGGGCTCCCCAAGTACACCCCACCACCACATCATGAGCATTTGTTCCTTCTGGAGCACACAGCCACCCAATGGCCATATTCCCAACATCTGAAGACTGCACCTCAGAACAACCTAAAACTGTTCTTCAAACCTAGAAGAGATGTGGGGCTGCCCCACGTAGCTAATATAGTTCCTGTCCACTGCCAGCTCCACTGAACTGGGCAACTGTACGAATCTATTATCTTCCATACTCCTCCTCAGAAACACATATTCCCCTGTCCAAATCCCAACCAGCTGTAACTCTTTTCTCTCTCTGCCAATTGCCCACATTAACCAGTCTTCACTCAATTCATGAGGAACAGAATTGTTCTTAAAGAGAACTGTGATGTTCTTTATGTTAATGAAACAGCCACCACATACTGCTGATCCCCTTTATCCCAAACCTTCCCACACTGCTTCCAAAAACTCTCTGTCCGAGAGTTATTCCGAAAGCAGAGCCAATGTCCTTGACTATTCCAGAGACACAAACCCCAGGCCTTTCAAAATAAGAGTTCCTAGTCAGAGATCTCTTTCTGGCATTGTGAGAGAAATGTTCACGAATGGACCACATACCTCCTCACCCATCTCCAATTAATTGTTCCTGTACCTTCACTTCCCTTCCCCCATCCCTGTTTGCCATCCCCCCTCCCAAAATCAGCCTCCTGCCCTGCATGTTGGCTGCTATCCCTTCCGCGCAGTTGCTTGCATAAGTTGCCACCGACCCCACAGCACCTCACCTAATTGTGGCAAATGCAGTATCTCAGTCCAACCCCTTCATTGTCAGTGTTCTTTTCTGTGCTAGGCATCTCAGCTCCTGAAATGATCCAGACAGCTCCCTGCTCTATTGCTGCCGCTGAGTCTATGCTACATCAACCTCTGCAACCTGGAGAGTCTGAGCAGTGGAATTCCCCATCTCATCCCTGCCTTCCTGGGTCCTCAGTTTATCAATAACCCTTCCCTTCAGCTTGTGAGATGCCTGTTCCCTAATCAAAGAGATTATCCTGTTTGTCTGGTTGATCCTCTTTCTCTATCACCACTCCCTTCCCCTCCTCTTTCCCCTGCTTTTATGTCTGCTCTGGTTCATCCTAACCCCCTTTCTTCTGCTCCATGTCCACATCTGCCCTTCTGCTCAGTGCAGCCCTCAAACCAAGAGCCGTAGGAGTCATTACTGGCTTTGCCACCAGCCCCAGATCAGCTCCCCCTGGTTACTGGTGACTCACCAGGCACCTGGATTGCTCCTTCCCACACCCCAGGCTTCCAGCATTCCCCAGCCATCACCACACCCATTGCTTCCTCCATTGTCTGTATCAATGAATATTGCCAGATCTTGTGACTCAGTCTCTGCCATCAGGGAGAAAGGGCGACCTGACTCACACCCCAGTCTTCCTTCCACACCCCTGGCCATGCCTTGCTCTGGTGCTGTTTCTCTTCCTACTCCACTATGGAATTCATTGCAGCCACCATGTCCAAGTATGCATGTCCTCCCACCCACGTCCTGTGCTTGTTACTGCTGTACAGCCCATGACCTTCTTCAAGGTCTCCTTTCCAAACCTCTCTAAACTACTAGCCTTCCTGAACCCCAACATCCTCTCCTGGCTCCTGATCGGCTCATTGCTCCCAGGAGCCCTCTGGTTCACTGCTTGCAAGAACTCCCCTTGGTGGAACGGGTTCCCCAGAGAAGCCCTTTTCCACACCCTCAAACTTGGGAAACAGGGCCTGCTCCAAACTGCTCTCCAATACTTCTTATTTGTGTCCGTCCACTACTGCAACCCCTCCCATTGCCTCCATATGTTCTCCTCCCTTCTTCTTCCAACTCCTCCTTCTTCTCTTCTCCCTTGAAAGACAGCCTTGTGGGAGGGAATCAGACCTTCCCTACAGATCCCCTAGGTCTCTTCCCTGGAGCTGCAGAGCAGCCAAAGGCCTAAACTCAGGAGCCATCTTGCTCCTCTCACTCATGGCCACAGCTGGCCCTCTGAGGGGGTTGGACACACAGCCTACCTGTGACAAGCTTCATTAAGAAGAATGAGTCAACCCAGATCCAGCTGTGAACACTTAGTGGCCAAAATGACTGGACATCAGATGATTAGCTAAGGAACACTTGGGCCTAATAAAGGGTCATGAGGGCTCAGTCAAGAGGCTGGTAGAAGACAGAAAGTTCCTGAGGAGAGGGACTTCTGAGGAGATCTGTTTTGGGGGTTCACCAGGACAGGGAACACAGGAAAGATACTTCTGGAGGAAGAGATTCAGCAAGGGAAAAGCTATGAGTACCTGAACACCTGGGGAGACTTAGCCCCAGTGAAAGGACCTTATCAGAGAGAGGCTGCCTATCCAGATCGCAAAGAAACAACACACAACTCCAGAAAAGAGCTGCAGTGGGTTGATCTCTGAGAGTGGGGCTGGAGTGCAGAGATCACTGGTGATGACAAGAGACCCAACAGCAGAGGGGTGCCAGCATTGAGAGGGCCTTGCTGGATGGAGGAGATGGATGAACTCAGGTGGGGCAGACAGAGTAAGATTAACTCAGCTCTCCAGCTGGCGTGAAGGCTTGCTTGGGTGTCTGTTCAGCCATTGGTTAAATAAATTAGACCCTTAAGAGACACTGTTCACTACAAAAAAAAACCTCACTGAGCTCACTGAAAGCCCATTAGGGGAACCTGAGGCTGGGATACACCTATCATTCCAAGCCATGGCATTGGCACCTGCCTTGACACAAGAGGGGTGCTCCAAGGTGAGTGCCCACCAAAACATGGGTCTTCAAGGAAATTTAAAGATGGCAGTCTAAACAATCATAGGAAGTACTTTTTCACAGACTATGGAAATCATTGCAACAGGATGTTGCTGAGACCAAGAATTCAGCAAGATTAAAAATCCTATATAATAATCGGCTAGAAAAGTTTGTGTGAAGCCGTCATGCGCAGTAGAGACGGCCCGGACTAACGGCATGCTGGGAGGTGTAGTTCGGCAGCACAACATGGCCGCCGCACGTACGCCGCTGAGAGGGAAGCAAGGTCTGGATCAGGGGCCTAGGGAAGGAGGGTGGCTGGGCGCAATAGGTGCAGGCAGGGGGCTCTGGCCAGGCGGGGCGCGGGAAGGGGGCGCTGGGCCAGCGGGGCGGAGGCACCAGGGCACGGCATGGCCAGCTGTGCCCAGCCTAGCCGGGGCCTTGGAGTGGGTGGGAGGGGGGCTGAACGAGCGGGGGAGGCTGAACGAGCGGGGGGGACCATGGAGGGGAGGGGAGGCTGAACGAGCGGGGGGTGGGGGGGAGGGGAGGCTGAATGAGTGGGGGGGGGGCTTGGAGTGGGAGGGCTGAGCGGGGGGCTTGGAATGGGGGGGCTGAGCAGGGGGGCGTTACTGTTGGCCCATGTCCACGGGCTTTTACACTAGTAAGAGATAAATAACAACATCCAGAGTTATACTAGTTAATGCTAATAATTTTTTTTTGAAAGGGCAAGACCTTCCTGGGGACAGATTATACCATATCTGATTACTGCTGCCCTCCATCCCCCCACACCTGACCCCACCATCATCTTCTTGCAGCATCTGATGCCGGCCTTTTTGGAGACAGGATAATGGACTAGATGAACCACAGGTCTGACCCAGTAAGGTAATTCCTATATTCCTAGAGGAAAATCCTTTTCAACAACTAGAATACACCATATAGCCTGAAATACAGCCCTGAAGCTGACATCTTTATTAAGATGAAAGGGATTTGGGAGATGTCAGCGGTGAGCAGTAGAAGCATATTTTAACTTGCATTTCTACAGACCTACTGTACAGTATCACTTAATTTATCTGCATTAATATGGATTTGGTAGATAGTAAATCATGTAAACTAAATTCTTTTTGTATCTGACTGTAAACTAGCTGCTAGCCTAGCAGAGATTTTTATGACAACTATTTAGTCATTTTTTTATAAGTTGTCGAAGAGAGAAGATATCAGTTTCCTTTAGATTCCAAGCCTGTATGCTTACAACTTCAATCGCCTACACAGAACATTTGCAAATATATTCTTTTTTTAAAAAAAGTGCTGTTCATACTGTCCATTGTGCAACTCCATTATCTCAGATAATATCTGAAAATAAAAGTACATTCCTTTTTAATCTAGGATGACAATTTATTTGAGGAATTTTCCCTCCCACTGAATGAATTTGTGAGATCTACTGAAGTGTCTCCAAATCACATTCCCACTTATTTCACTATCCATGAAAAACAGCCAAGATTCTTCCCATTTGTAAGACCCGCTAAACCTACAGTCCAGGGTAATTCCAGGATTAACATGCCAGCACAGGGATTCTGAATGGTTTTCATCGAGTCTACCACAATGTGCTGCTATTTTGCCGACTGTTCTATATTGTCCCCCATCACATTCTCAATGTACAACATAGGCGTTTCCTGGCGCCATTATACAGCTCTTTGACTATGACACAAGTATTGCTTCTTGCCTTTTGCAACAAAGTAATTCCTTACTGTTTATTTGATGTCTAGAAGCTAGATCTGCCCCCACTGGATATTTTGCCGCCTAAAGACTAAAACAATCAAATCAGGCAGATGCAGCGAGTGGGTAATAAGAACTTCATGCCAAAGAGATGACGCTACAAACTGCATGCCATGGTTTACAATAATAAACGCAGGAAATGAAACACCCCAGAGACTCTCATAAGAAATGGGAAGCGGTTTAATACTCTGAAATTTCTGGATCTAAACATCCAAGTAAGAAGTTAACACTTATCTTCATTAATCTATGCAGCTCAGCAATGCCCCCAGGAAAAGATATGAGGGGAGATAAGGCACATCTCTGAGAATCCCAAAGTCACAGGCTGCAATAACAATTGGGAGAAACCCACACAGCCACATAAGGGCTACAGAAGGCCACCAACAGAGCAGAACACGGAGGGTCAACTACATGAGGGGCCGATGGCACATGCACACATAGGGAGTCTCACAAGAAAATTGCCTCAGAGGGCGGCCACCAACTCTTGCTGGTGGCCACTCTGACAATTTTTCCTAAAATACTTAACTTTAGGAAAAAAACAAATAAATATGCACCTATGCACGTCCAAATCATTGTAATATGTTAATATAGGTTTTTATTTCAGACTCAATAATAAAAATAATGTACAGTTGTCTCTATTCCTTACTGGACCTAAACAGAATAGAAACAAATAATTTGCTGTGCAAGTTCTTGTCTTTGTTGTTATTGTTTCTTTTGCTTTTTTTTTTAGACACGGTAGCTTGTAAGTCTGTTTCTGTGAAAAGTGATATTTGTATGTTTGTATGTTTGTTATACCACAGAGATGTGACCTCTTTGCTTGAACACTCATATGTCCCCCCACACAAGCCCCTCTAGAGGAACTCCAGGTTACATTTCACTCATTTAATGGGGTAGTTAAATTATGGACTTTGCACCAGCCAGCAGAATAATCTATTTGGTGCCATTTATAGCCTGTGATAGTGATTACACCTCATCCAACTCCACTTTAAATCTGGCTAGCACTGCATGGAGTGGTTCTTGCAAAAGCAGACTCATTTGTGAGATAGAGGGATCTGAAGATCCAAGATGGAACCTTCTGGCCTTATAAAATGGAGGCATGCGGGGGGAGGGAGGGAACGCTAGAAAAAAAGAGGAGCAGACCAAGAAGCACATTACTGCCTGCTGGGTCTTCCACATCTGTGCTGCTGTTTCTCTTATCACTCCATAGCCGGCAGCTGGGGGAGGAAAAGAAGGTGATGGCAAGGCACGGCAACCTGCAGCAGAAGCTGGGGACAGTAAACCAGGATATCAGGCATGATGACCTTCCACGAATGCAACTTTAATATATTAGAGAGTAGACTAATTCTTCAACATGTGCAGATGTAGTATTGAGAACGCTTTCTGTCCCACGAATGAATAAGTATGCCCTGTAGAAAGGGAGTCTTTAATGATGCATGCATCTGTCTGATTTATCAGTCTAGAGTCTTTGGCACCATCTGGATCTGCATTCACCATATGCAATTTGGTGCTACAATTTCTATCATGTATTTAATATTTTAACCTAGCAATATTGCTACTGAAATGTAAATACCTACAAGAGTGATCACTGCTCATGTTTCAGTGTATAAGCTGTGATTGCCTGCTGGCACTGAGACGGAATTCTCTACCTACTTACCTGACACATATACAGGACAATGCATATTTGGCAGAATGCATTACGTTTGTTTTCCTCTCAAGGATCAGATATATAAACCACTGCCAAAGGTAGGATTGCCAGAGAAAATTGTCTGTTCTCATACTGCCACTCCTAATTTCCCAGCCTTTCTTCACAATTTAGATCTGAAGTCAATTCAAATTAAGTTATAAATCAATGTAAATCAAACATAAATATGAATGACTATGTAAAGACGGGAATTTCTTATGTCTAAATTACTAGAAGTAACTACACTCTTGATATCAACAGCAAAATCCCCTTTCATGTGGGATAATATACAACATATAGAACAAACCAAGGCCAAAGACAGCTAATTGCATTTTAACCAGAACAAATAAAATCACAATTCTATCTTTGTGTGGCTTGATGAAGTGATACACTCCAGAATTCAGAACTAAGTAACTGGAGGGTAGGGGGTAATTTCCATAGACTGACTGAGATTTGGCACATTCTTTTATTCATCCAAGTAAGGGATGGTCTATATAAAGAAATTACAGGAGTTTAATTAAATCTGTTTCAAAATCAGCAACTGAATTAAGCTAAATTGATTTCAGCCACTCTTAAACCAATTTAAGTGAAATGTGATGCAACTCCCTAGACTAGACAATCTTAAAACAATTTAAGAGGGTCCACACAAGGGAGTTGTATCAATTTAAAGGTAAATTAATTTAGAAAGCGATTTAGTTGAATTGGTGTGTTTTCTGTGTGCACGCACACCAGGCCTAAGACTAACACCTACTGCATCACTCTGTCATGCGTGAAGAAAGATCTATCAGCCCCAGTCTGTATTTAATTTTTAAAATCCAGTTCTGGATCGAGCTGGTGCAAACTTTTCTAAATTCAAAATGTCAATGTTTTTCTCAAATTATTAAATTTTTGAGATAAAATGGGAGAAAATGTTTGTGAAATGTCCTTTTTTGATCAGCTGTGGTCAGACATGACAATCACTTAGGCTCCTTAGCCCTACTGACTTTCAATGAAACCTAGTTTGTCTACATGGCAAGTTACTGTGTGACAAGTCAGGGAGTGATCCTACAGCGCACTAGCTTGCCACACACTAAAGGCTTGTCTGCACTTGAAACACTATAGCAGCACAGTTGTAGAGCTGCAGTTGAGCTGGTCTAGTACTTCACTGTAGATACTACCTATGCTAATGGGATGGCTTCTCCCATTGGTGTAGGTAATCCACCTCCCCAAGAGGCAGTAGCTAGATTGTTGGAAGAATTCTTCCTTCGACCTAGCATGTCTACAAAGGGGGTGAGATCAGCTTAACTATGTCACTCAGGGATATAGCTGGGTCAACCTAACTTTTTAGAGTTGGCCAGGCCTAACTGATGACCCAGACCTGCTACTGTGCACAGTAAATTCCATAGTGTGCCCTGACACACTGCTGTTTGAAATGGGAGTGCGTCAAAACGTGCAACGGAATTTACAGTACATCAAAACGTGCAATGGAAAAGTCCACATGGCGAGCTAGTGCATTGTAGATTCACACTGCGGCTGGCCGCGCACTAACCTGCCATTTAGACAAAGCCCTTTGGCTCCTCAGTCCCTGGTTTGAAAATAGGACTTAGACACTTATGAAAATGTTACCTAGGATCAATTCATATTGAAGTATAAATATGATGGATCCATTTGCTATGGACTAATTATCTTATGCACTACACCAATTACACTAAAATGGATATACTTCCGTAAAGCTTATGGCTGGGGTCCTCAAAGGGCCTATACCCAAATCTCATGAATAGTCAATGGAATTTGGGTACCTAATTCCCTTATGCCCTTTTTGAAGATCCCAGCCTGTGTCAAAAACTAGTTCTGCTACCAAACCACGTAATATATCTGTCCTTGGAAAGCATTTGTTCCTCTGGTATCCAAAAGTCATGATGCTATAGGCTATACTCATCTGTTTTCCTCCAGAAGGTGTGTATTGAAACAGTGGCAAGATTTATCCAGGCTGGGGATAGGGGAAACAGTGTTTATGAAGAGAAAACTAATGCAATTTAAACATTCCATGTAGAGATTGACAGGCACAGCAAGCAAATGTTTGTTTACTTCTGAAAAAATCAGTGTAATAAAATAATGTTTAAACAAATGATGAAAGATGGTTAATGAACCTTTCTGTTACATTAGAGAGTAGGGATTGAGAACATGGATTCTATTAAAGATCTGTGGACTTTTAATATTAAGGGAGGGGGGGAAAATCACTCACCCACTTTAAGAAAGCTACTAATGAGTAAACATGGCAATGTAAGCTACAGTCAGAGCTACTTAGCTCATCCATAGATCTGTGTTCCTAGAACAGTCATCTATTTTATGTTATCTAAAAAGGCACGCAACTAATGACATCTCTTATACTTTGAAGTGTCATATAAGCAACTCCTCACTTAAAGTGAGAAGACACAAAAAGATGCAGCAGGGCTAGTATTGGTAGGCGATGCTAATACTGGGTACACCGGCATAAAGCTGAATGGAAATGTAAGAGGTAGCAGGGCTCAATGGACAGGTTGGTGAAGTGGGACCCAGGAAATCCAGGTTCTAGTCTTAGTTTTGCTTGCGACCTTGGTCAAAACTCTTTACCTCTGTCTCCGCTCCTATTATAAGTATGTCTTTTTCTGTTTAGCTTGTAAGCTCTTTGGGGGCAGGGAATATCTCTCACTATGTGTTTGTACAGTGCCTACCAGAGTGGGGCCCTGAATCACAGTTGAGGCTTCTAAGCACTACAATAATATAAATAAAGTTATTGGAGTTGCACTGTGATCAGAACCAGCTCTCATCTTCAGCAATGTATATGATCTCTGGGGCCCTGTCTAGAGGCCATCATACCCATTCCATCCTGAGCTGACTTGACAAGTCATAGGCCAGCTCAGTCTTCTCCTCCAGCAGCAGAACTGGAGGGGACCAACAATTAATTCCCTGATCCCTCACTCTGGCAGCTTGAGGGGCCTACATATAATAAGGCCAGCCCTGAGAAGCATCATCAGGAGTGGGCATTGACACAAATGAGCAGCAAGCCTTCATCTTTACAACATTCTGTGAGAAAACAACTCTCTTCTGAAAACTCATCCTAGGATATTCATGGAATGACTCGGCTGGTTGAACATTCCCGAGGTCTTTTTGATTGTGCTCTTTTCTATTCTTTATCCAGTGCTATCCAGTACGCTCCCCCCATCCTAGTCCTAAAACCTTACAGTCTAAAGTCTTGTCTACACTTAAACGTGTACACTGCTGTAGCACTTCAGCATAGACACTACTTATGCTGATGGGAGGTGTATTCCCATCTGTGCAGAAAATCCACCTCCCTGAGGTTGATTAGGGATAGCTAGGTTGACAAAAGAATTCTTCCATTGCCCTAGCACTGTCCACACAGAGACTTAGGTTGGCTTAACAACGCTGCTTATGGGTGTGCATTTTAAGGGCCTGGTCTGGCAAAGCATTCAGAATCCTTAGCTTCCACTGCATTCAATGGGAGTTGAAGTCACTTAGTGCCCTCAAACAGGCTCTAAGGGTATGTCTTCACTACAGCAGTAGGTCGATTTCCCTTAAGTTGATTAAACTTTTGCAGGGGTCGACATAGCCAGCATTGCACTGTGGGTAGGTATCCCACAGTGCGGGGAGTCCCCAGCTGGCACCACCTTTCGGGGCAGCCAGGCACACTCCCCAGGGGACCAGCCCCAGTCCGAGCAGCTCCGTGGCCCCCGTGCCCACCCGAGCAGCCCCGCGGACCCCCCCCCCCCGCCTGAGCAGCCCCGCGCCGGCTCTCCCCCGCCCGCCCGAGCAGCTCTGCGCTGGCTCCCCCCCCCCCGCCCGCCCGAGCAGCTCCGCGGACCCCCCCACCCGCCCGAGCAGCCCCGCGCCGGCTCCCCCCCCACCTGCTCAGACGGGGGTGTCCGCGGAGCTGCTCGGGCGGGGGGAGCCGGCGCGGGGCTGCTCAGGCGGGGGGAGCCGGCGCGGGGCTGCTCAGGCGGGGGGAGCCGGCGCGGGGCCGCTCAGGCGGGCGGGGGGTCCGGCGCGGGGCTGCTCAGGCGGGCGGGGGGTCCGGCGCGGGGCTGCTCAGGCGGGCGGGGGGGGTCTGCGGAGCTGCTCGGGCGGGGGGAGCCGGCGCAGGGCTGCTCGGGCGGGCAGGGGGGTCCGCAGAGCTGCTTGGGCGGCGGGAGCCGGCGTGGGGCTGCTCGGGCGGGCGGGGGGATCCGGCGCGGGGCTGCTTGGGCGGGCGGGGGGGTCCACGGAGCTGCTCAGAAGGTCGGAGGCTTAAAGTCACATGCATCCTCACTAGATCACAATCGACCCAGAGAAAGGTCGATTTCAGCTACTCCTCTCGTTAGGGAGGAGTACAGAAGTCGATTTTAAGGTCTCTTTAAATTGACTTTAAGGGCATGCATGTGAGGACGGGTACAGGCTTAAATCGACTTTAGCTTGCTAAAGTCGACGTTAAGCCCTAGTGGGGACCAGGCCTAAAGAAGGTAATAGATACACTTCAGATACTGAATACAAAAGCTGATTAGACAGATGTCAGTCTCTAGACAGGGTATATATATTTTCTTTCTCTCTCTCTCTCTCTCTTAATAGCATGTGTAGCACCGATTTATTTCTGTCAAGATTAACAGTGGAATAATACTGCTCGAAACATTAAAAAGCAAAAAATGTAGGTATTGAAAAGAAGAAAATACCTCAATTTGAAGCCTAAAGATTACTTTGGGTCCCAAAGGAAACAGAAGCAATTTAGTGTCTGATACCCTTAGCAAGAAAAAGGTTGGAAGATTAAGACCAACCGCTGTTTGGATAAGTGGTTGGTAATTGCACATATCAGCAATTATGTACTGTCAGATCATTTTCCTGTTACCTTACTCCTCTCTTGTGTCCCATCAGGGCTTATTCGGAATGACCCCACGTCAATGGTCCTCTTCGGATTCACCTTCCTAATGTCATACAGTAGCTCATCGACCAGTGCCTTGCAAGCTAAATAGGAAGAAAGAAAAAAACTCATTGTCACAAGAGAAACCATATCGGCCTGTCTGATGGGGGGTTTCATTTGCAGGGGGCAGTTAGATGCTGACAATGTATTAACGAGATACACACACACACACACACACACACGACCTAGCCTGCAATAAGCCTTGTGTCCCAGGGATGGCGGTTGGATGTGTTTGGAGAGGTGGTGCTATGGGGATCCATTCATTTGTTTATCATTTACACAAAATGCTTTCTCACAGCCATCACCAAGGAGGGAAGGCAGCACTATCTGGCAAACAAACGCATATTAAACTGCCCTTTGCGAGACATGCTTCTGCTTTGTTCCCAAGAAGTATCCCAAGAGCTACCACAGCAGTGTGTTCCGCTTGTGTCAGTTGAAATAGGGAATGAGGGTGCAGAAAGGTGATCTTTGCATGAGACCCAGGGCTTTCATCCCTGTCAGGGGTGAGTTATCAGTGATGGGAGAAGGGGGATCAATTCCCAAAAGGAGGAAGACTTCCCAACAATCCCTTCAGTTTAGTGACAGAGCTTAACGGTTCAGCACATCACTGAAATGGGGCAATAAGTCCCTCAGACTTGGGTCCCCTCCTCACCCACATCTCATCTTATGTTTAAGTGCACCAAATGGAATAGCCTAATTTTAGCAATTAATTAATCTTTGCTTATTAGTGGTAAATTTGCCCAATGGCCTGTGATGGGATGTTAGATAGGGTGGGATCTGAGTTACTACAGATAATTCTTTCCCGTCTGGCTGGTGAGTCTTGCCCACATGCTCAGGGTTCAGCTGATCGCCATTTTGGGGGTCAGGAAGGAATTTTCCTCCAGGGCAGATTAGCAGAGGCCCTGGGTTTTTTTCACTTTCCTCTGAAGAATAGGGCACGGGTCACTTGCTGGAGGATTCTCTGCACCTTTAAGTCTTTAAACCATGATTTGAGGACTTCATTAGATCAGACATAGGTTAGGGGTTTATTACAGCAGTGGGTGGGTGAGATTCGGTGGCCTGCATTGTGCAGAAGGTCAGACTAGATAATCATAATCGTCCTTTCTAACCTTAGAGTCTATGAGTTTTCCCATTCTGTGTGTTCACTAGTAATAATGAATTAGAGAAGAAAAACACAGGGAAAATAGATGAAATATTAGCAGAACTTTTTATAAACCGTATTCAAATGTATAAACACACACTGTAATCTTTTAGCATCATTAAATATTTTGTTTGCTTGCCTGGGTACAACCTCCAGGCAGGAGATAGTCCCTTGCAAGGATTCTTAGAAAGAAACAAAGGCAGAACAGACTTTATTGGTGGTATGTACATCATTTTGGCATGAACTGCACCACAGCTGGCAGTAAGCATTTTATTCAAGCCCTAGCTGCTATATAATCAAATAGCCAAAATTCATAACACTATTTATAATAACACCATCTGTTGATTTCCCATGACATTGCACACACAACATAATTTTAGGAGAAATGCTATGTATGCTTACTTAAAATTTGAACTTTGTAAAAACAAACTTTAAAAAAAGCCATTTTAAAAATATCCCTCTGGAAACAGCTGTTTTTAAGCAATTGCTGTTCCCCTGCAGTGTTTGCAACCCAAACATTGCAGTACTGAGGGCATGAGAGTGAAAATGACCTCATTGATTTTCACTGTCCAAGCTGACAAACATGCAGAAAATAAACAAAAAGCACCAATACTGAGAAATAAATTATTTTTTTAATCTGTCGGTTTCAATAAGTAACTGATGGTAAGTAACACAAGGGAGAAAAGGTGTACACTTATCAAATGTGATCTTAAAGCACCCTTGTTCCTTTAATATACTTGTACATGAAAGAAGTAGCCAATGCTTTATTGGCATTATTATTGATTATTTGTATTACTTCAGTACCTAGGAGCCCCAGTCATGGGTCCTATTGTGCTAGGTGCTATACAAACACAGAAGAAAAAGACATCTCTTCTCCAAAGACTTTATAGTCTCAGTAGACGGTAGGTAGAGAACTTGCTCTGTAAACCTGGGAATGAATCAAGCTGAGGTGGCCATCCATTGAGAGACAAAGATCACGGGCCTGTCTTGGTAAAATGGAATTCAGTGTCAAATCTCTCAACAATTTCAATTGGGAAAAGGCTGGGCCTATCCTTATAATTGGGGTCCCATGACTGGAGAACACCGGCATGAATCAGTGTGTCTGTCTGCAGTAGGTGACACAGCACCCAGCTGCTGGCATAGGACTCAGGAGGAATGAACAATGAGCCCCACTCAGTGTTTCAGGTCACAACACAGCGCAACCCCAGAGAAGGGGAGGATGTAGCATCTGAGGGTTGCATAGTTGTCATGCACTGTGCAGAGTACTGGCTGGCGGGGAAGGTGCAAGTGTTCTGTATGTGGATAGAAGGCCAAGAAATTATGGGGAAAACTTTTGGTGGGTCTGAGCCAACTTACCCTGTACCAAGTGGCCAGGTTTTAGTACCATCACTATGAGTATGACCTCTGCCCATTTTTTGGTGGTTTGGTGGTGGTAGGGCGGGGGGGACAATGAGTGGGACGGAAATCCTGATGAGCCATTAAATAAAGCAAACCAGATGACAGTATTAGGAGTTCATTTGACCAGATATTCTTCTACTGTTTACTCTTCAAATCTTTCCCAGTTATAGTTACGGAGAGATGGGCCCAAGCCTCAGACTTTGCTTGGATCCGGATTCGGAACAGGGGCGCTGGGTTTGGATTCAGTCTGATCTTCTCTGGCAGCAACTTCCACATCCAGGGTCCCGCCCCTGAGAACGCTCTGCCTGACAATGTATCCCTGGGTCTCCCCAGCTGTAAGGTTCTAGTGATGCATAGTTGGCCTACAGGGTAGTGGACGATAAGTTAGTCTCTGAGATGGTCCGTCCCAATCCATTATGGCTTTTGCAGGTTAAGGCCAGGCCTTTTAATTCTCTTCTGAAACCAAGCGGGAGTCAGCACAGCTCACAAAGCACAGGTGATACAGTCATGTTGGCCACTCGTGCCATTCGTGGAATGGCTTCCAGGAGCCCTGCCCATGTCCGAGTTTCCTAGCTAGTCAGAGACTCCGCATCTTTCAGAAGGGGAATACCATCTGTTCCAATACAAGCACCTTTTCTCCCCCCACAGAAGTAATTGATTTCCCAGTCAAGTGTCAAAAGAGAACAAAATCTGTTCCAACTAAGCTCATATGTTCACTGCCTGAGGGAAGCCTCTGGCTTATGTGGCACTGAGTGTACTCATGGTAACAGTAACTATTTTGCTAGCTAATCAAGTTAGGCAGGAGATACAACTCCTGTGGGCTGACTGGTGCTCCTTACACTGTAGATCTAGGGCAGGGGTGGGGAACCTCCGGCCCGCAGGCCTTATACAGCCCGCCAAATCATTCCGTCCGGCCCGCGGCAGGGCCAGGGCTGAGTCAGGCACTGGGGCATGGGGAGAAGACGCGTCGCAGCTGCCGGCCAGGGACACGCGTGGGCCGCCAGGCGGGAGCGGCTCGGCGAAGGGGCCGGGAAGCACCTGGGGGAGCCGCCAGCCAGGGACATGCGTGGGCCGCCAGGCGGGGGCGGCTCCGTGCTGAAGGTAGGGGCTGGGAAGCGCCTGGGGGAGCCGCCGGCGCCACGCGGCCACCATTAGCCAGGCGGCGAAAGGAGGAGCCGCGGGGAGCCGACGGTCAAGGGGGCGTGGGGGGTAGGCTGGGCTGGGTGGGCGGGGAGGGGGGCAGGAGACTAGGCTGGATGGGGTGGGCGAGGCGTGAGTGCGGGAGGGAAGGAGGTTTGGTGGCAGGGGGAGACTGGGCTGGGCGGGTCAGGCATGGGGGGCAGGAGGCTGGGTTGGGAGTGGGAGGAGGTTAGGTTCGGTGGGATGGGCCGGGCCAGGCAGGGGTGAGGGAGGAAAGGCGGTTAGATGGGGGGAGGCTGGGCGGGGGTAAAGGAAGATCACCCCCTACACCCAGGCTGATAGCGGGAGCTGACTGGGGCAGGCGGCAGGACCCTGGCTGGCAAGGGGCCAGCGGGGGAAACCCCAAAGCAGTGCAGGGCTAAGCACTCCGCTTGCCACTGCTTTGGGGTTTCCCCCGCTGGCCCCTTGCCAGCTGGGGTCTCAGCTCCTGTTGCCAGCCTGGGCTTCCTTGGGGGGGAGTGGCCCGCGAATGACATCATAAATGTCCAAATGGCCCTTGGCAGAAAAAAGGTTCCCCACCCCTGATCTAGGGGGTCAGATCTTGCTCTCAGATGTACTGCTGTGAATCAGCAGTAATGCCAGTGAAGTCAATTAAGTTACTCTAGATTCACACTGATGTGAATTAGAGCAGAATATGGCCCAGTTCCTCAAAAATGCTACATTCTTACCCAGCCCACCATGGACATTTATCTATTGAATGGAGCCAATGACTGTACTACCTATTAAAATAACAAAGGAATAAAGAACTAGAAAAGCCTTAAGACCCCATACTTCCATCCATGAACAAATGGACCCTCTCCCTCGGGGTTCTGCAGCGCTCCATATTCTCTCCTTCGCAAAGTTGCAAGGGGAGTAGCTGCATTAACCTGCCTTCCCCCACTGTCAATCCTCCCCTTTTAGGTGGGCTCAGGAAGAAGCTATTGTGGGGGCAACTGGAAACGAGGCTCCTACAGAAAACATGCTCTCCAGAAGTCAGCAGGAAATAGGCAGGGGGCCTGGTAGCACGACAGAGGCAAGGAACATCACAGGGAATCCACGGGAGCAGAATCCATTACTTCTGTGTAAGAGAGGATGAGGCCCCGTTCTGCAGGTGCCTCCTCAGGTGGAACTGAAGGCACTCATCACCTCTCAAGGGAAGTGCTGAACATTTCAAGACTGGACTGACTCAGGCTGAGTATAGAGATCAGCCCTGTATTTAAGGATTCATCACACTACCAAGATAACTAGTTTCCACAAAAAGCTGTGTCTGAATTAATACACTTCAAAAATTAGTTAACCCAGCATAGACCCACTAGGATTGATGAAGATCTGAGACCCCACGTTTAGACTGCCCCACCGCCCTCCCCAAGAAATTGCATGGAAGCAGGAAATGGATTGGAAAGGTTGAAAGTAGGCCAGTGAGTCAATAACTGAGTATTCCAGGTCAGATAGGAAACCAAAGCACAGACAAGAATCTCCAAATACTGGCGAGTTAGCACTGGTTGCAGTCTGGAAAGGATCCTAAAATAACAGGGATTCCTGGAGACATAATAAACACGTCTCTGAGTTGTCACCTTGAACGGAAGGTAATTGCCTAGATGTCTGCCTGACTTACTGCTAAAACTAAATACATAGTTCTGTAACTTGTTGTCAGCTATATCTCTACAGGTTTATGATTTTCCAGGAAAGCACAACAGAAATAAAAGCAAATGTCCATAAGAAATTATGCAGCTTGATCTTTAACTTCAGTTGTTGGTAATGGGTTGAAAACACATTTTTAAAAAGTTATGTAACTGAGTTCCAGATCAAGACATTTTATCTTGGAATTCATCAGTCTCTTGTGCATATATAATGCAAACTCCCCTTGCTGATGCATATATAGTTACAACTCCGGTGTGAGTTTCAGGGAAGTCTCAACTCTCGATTACCTGAACTCAAGCCAGAATACGACATAGTCCATGCAGTTCCAATTTCCCAGACACTTAAGAATTTCCTCAGTTCCTGTACAAGCACAGGGTCCGATTCTTCCCCTCACTTATATCAGTTTTACAGAAGTGTAACACAATTGCTGAGCTAGTTAGTCCCGATTTATCCAGTGCCAGAGAAACAGGCTCACAGTCCGGTTTTAGAATCTTCCTGTTCCCAATTCCTACAGCCTCCCTTAGCCCCAAATGTTTACACGCTCTGACTGCAAATAAAAGATTCTCCAGATGGTGGTTCTTACTGCCTGCTGAACACTCCTCTTTCAAATCTTCTCCTCAGTTCATGCTGAGTTCTCCCCTCAAATTGTAATGAAAATACTCTCTGGGTCAGATATTTGTAACATGGTGCACATTAAATGATTAAAAGCTGACTAATTCAGAGGTCTCAAAATGTAATTGTAAATAGGGAATCATCAGCAAATGGGTAACAAAGAGTCCTGTGGCACCTTAAAGACTAACTAAAGTATTGGAGCATAAGCTTTCATGGGCTAATACCCACTTCGTCGGACCTCTGCTATTCCAGACTAATACGGCTACCTCTCTGATTCTTGACAGCAAATGGGTGTGTTTCTAGTCAGGTCCCACAGGGATTAGTTCTTGGCCCTATGATATTTAACATTTTTATTAATGACTTGGAAGAAAACATAAAATGAATCACGGATAAAGTCTGCAGGTGACACAAAAATTGGGGGAGTGGTGACTAATGAAGAGGATAGGTTACTGATACAGAGCAATCTGGATTGCTTGTTAAGCTCGGTGCAAGCATAACTTACTAACTAACTAAGCAAACAATACGCATTTCAATACAGTCAAATGTAAATGTATACATCTCGGAACAAAGAATGTAAGCCATACTTTCAAGATGGGCACACGATCCTCAGAAGCAGTGACATTGACAAAGATTTCGGGGGCCGTGGTGAATAATCATCTGAATAGAAGCCCCCAGTGGTACGTTATGGTCAAAGGGCTAATGCAATCCTTGCATGCATAGGCTGACCATATGTCCCGTTTTGAACAGGACAGTCCCGTTTTTTTAATGTTTTTTAACCGTCCCGTCTTTTTGTCCAAAATATCAATTTTGTCCCGTTTTTGGGGCAGGACTCATAAAACATGGAGTCATAAAACGTCCCCCTCCCCCCGCCGCCGCCACCGCCGGTGCGCTCGGCCCCAGGCTGCGGCTCCGGACAGCTCCGATCTGCCGCCTCCTCCAGCCCGCCGCCCACTGCCGCCTCCTCCTCTCTATTCCTTCTTCCCTCCTTCTCTCCATCCCTCCCTTCTCTCCATCCCCCTTCTCCATCCCTCCCTTCCTCCCTGCTCTCTCCCTCCGTCCGCTGCCTCCTCTCGCTCCCTCCATCCCTTCTCTCTATCCCCTTCTCCATCTCTCCATCCCTTCCTTCCTTCTCTCTATCCCTCCATCCCTCTTCCTTCTCTATCCCCCTTCTCCATCCCTCCCTTCCTCCCTGCTCTCTCCCTCTGTCCGCTGCCTCCTCTCGCTCCCTCCATCCCTTCTCTCTATCCCCTTCTCCATCCCTCCATCCCTTCCTTCCACCCTTCTCTCTATCCCTCCATCCCTCTCTTCCTTCTCTCCATCCCCCTTCTCCATCCCTCCCTTCCTCCCTGCTCTCTCCCTCCGTCCGCTGCCTCCTCTCGCTCCCTCCATCCCTTCTCTCTATCCCCTTCTCCATCCCTCCATCCCTTCCTTCCACCCTTCTCTCTATCCCTCCATCCCTCTCTTCCTTCTCTCCATCCCCCCCTTCCTCCCTGCTCTCTCCCTCCATCCGCTGCCTCCTCTTCCATCTCCCTTCTCTCCATCCCTCCTTCTCGCTGTCCCTTGCCTCCTCCATCCCCCCATCTCTTCTCTCATCCATCCATCCTCTCCCTTCTCACCTTCATGCCTTCTCTCCCTCCGTCCCCTCCATCTTCATCCCTCATCCCCCCTTCTCTCTCTCCCTCCATCCTCTTAATCCCCCATCCCTGTTCTGCTTATTCCTCCATCCATCCCCCCCTCCCGGCGCTGGGGGGCCCAGGTGGGGCCATGCCCCCCCCACACACACCCTGTCCCGTTTTTGCCATCCCAATGTCCCGTTTTTGTCTAAAGGAAATATGGTCAGCCTATGCATGCATGAACAGGAGGAGCTTGAGCAGGAGTAAAGAGGTTGTTTTACCTCTGTAATTGGCACTGGTGTGACTGCTGCTGCTGGAATACTGTGTCCTGTTCTGGTGCCCCCAATTCACGGAGGATGTTAATAAATGGGAGAGGGCTGAGCAAAGAGCCACGAGAATGATTAAAGGATTAGAAAACATGCCTTATACTCCCGGAGCTCAGATCTATTCATCTTAACTAAGGCTATGTCTACACTACAGACCTTACAGTGGCACAGCTGTACCGCTGCAGCTCCGCTGCTGTAAGGTCTCCTATGTATCTGCTCTATGCTGACGGGAGAGAGCTCTTCCACTGGCATAATTAAACCACTCCCAATGAGTGGCAGAGAATCTCCCGCCAACATCGCGCTGTCCACACCTGTGCTTTTGTCAGTGAAACTTAGGTTGGTCAGGGGGTTTTGTCCCCCCCCCCCCCCCGACCAGCAAAAGTGCTAGTTTAGACAAAGCCTACGACAAGGTTAAGGTTAAATACAATCTATAAAGTACCTTTAATAATGGCATAACACAATCCAATGGCTGGAAGTTGAAGCTAGACAAATTAAGTCTGGAAACAAGGCGTAAATTATTAACACTGAGAGTAGCTAATCATTGGAGTAACTTAACAAGGGCTGGGGTGGATTTTCCATCCCTGGACATTTTAAATCAAGATGGTATGTTTTTCTGAAAGATCTACTCTAGGAATTATTTTGGGGAGGATCTATGGCCTGTGTTACCCAGGAGGACAGACGAGATGGTCCCAGTGGTCCCTTCTGGTCTTGGAATCTATGAACTTTTATTTTTGGGTTATAAATGAGTGCCTATTGTGAGCCCACAATCAGTGGGTTACAGCCAAGTCAATGAGAGGCTCCTCACCTAAGGATCTGGCTCATTAGGAGTACATACACATCTGCATTGATCGAAATGACCAAGAAACAGCTTGTTTACACACCAAAATAAATGCATTTATCTCCCTCCACTCCTGAATTCTAAGCAAACCTAAAGCCTGGAAGCAGAATAACCTGGCAGCATGCATTGAAAGTTACCAAATATAGGGAGAGAAGAGGAAGTGAGTTTCAGAGGAGAGGCCCCTGGCCAGCTACCAGGCTGCTTCTGTTTACTGTGGGATCATTAGCTCAGATGAGCTAATTTATCACAACTGCCATGGCATCAGACAAGGAGAGAGGCAGCCTCCAGGTGGCCAGAATCCCCCATGGTGTCTCTGGATCCCTGCAGGAAGCAGCAGAATGAAAGATCCCATGCACAGAACTTTTGGGAACTCTGTCTTTGTCCTGTCTGTCCCACATCAGCAGCAGACAGGCTGGCCTGCAAACAGGATTGGGGGCGGGGAGGAGTTGTCTACTTGTAAGAAGAAAAAAAGACTACAGAGTAAATGGAAGGAATCAGTTATGAACCGGACAGCCAGTGGAGCGTAGGTGCGGGGTGTGGAGTTGACAATCCGACGCCATACTGACTGAAGGCATTATGCCTGCAGAGGGCAGAAGGCTCTAATGGATTTGGAGAGGTGGCACTGAGTACACATCTAACTTGAGTGTGCTCTCCCCAGTACCTTCCTTCAGGCACTCTCAGGAGCAAAGGGGCCAGAGGATAGCCGTGCCCTCAGCCTCCAAGGTCTCACCTCTGCTGGGGTGGCAGTACTGCTTGCAGTGCTGCTTAGTCACAGTCTCTGTTACATGGTCTGACTCACACCGAAATCAAAGCCAACAGCATCCAAATAACTGACTGGAGAATCTGGCCCAGGAACAGAAAGCTGCAATATCATGGCAGGGGAGGGTGGAGCTCCAGGTACCCGGTCCACCATCTAGCACCCATAAGAACATAAGAATGGCCATACAGCGTCAGGCCAAAGGTCCATCTAGCCCAGTATCCTGTCTTCCTACAGTGGCCAATGCCAGGTGCCCCAGAGGGATGAACAGAACAGGTAATCATCAAGTGATCCATCTCCTGTCACCCATTCCCAGCTTCTGACAAACAGAGGCTGGGGACACCATCCCTGCCCATCCTGGCTAATAGCCATTGATAGACCTATCTTCCATGAACTTATCTAGCTCTTTTTTGAATCCTGTTATAGTCTTGGCCTTCACAACATCCTCTGGCAAGGCATTCCACAGGTTGATTGTGCGATGTGTGGAAAAATACTTCCTCTTTTGTTTGTTTTAAACCTACTGCCTATTAATTTGGTCCTATATGTTAATATTCCCCACTCCCAATACCAACCTAACAAATGTTAAAAGCGTGCTTAAGGGAGGAAGGAGGAAAATATTAAGTCAAATCAAGTCAAATATGAGACCAGAGTGACAGAGTAAGCCTCATTGAGAGAACTGAAGAATTATAGGCAAATATATACAGGACCCTCCAATATAGGATTCAAACTGGCCTGAAACCACAGAATACATTCCTGGGCATTCAAAAGCATGAAAAAGAAGTATGGTTTAATTAACTAGAGGATTGCAAACCTGATTCACAAGTTGATCAATAGGCATCACACCGGCCGAACACAGTAACAGTTCTATCAGTTTGTACGAAGGAGCTCAAGAACAACAGATCTTTTAGTCTATAGCCAGGCTTAACAAAGATCTTAATTTAAGTAGCTGTGAACCAGTCAGAAAGCTGAGTTAGAGTATAATCATATTGTGTTTAATTCCGATCTTTTAAATATATAATTTGTATAAGTCAGACCTAGACCCCGTCTGTCCAAACACATAGTAATTCATATCCCCCAAACATCTTCTGTTCTAACTAGGCATGACTGGAGGATGGGAAGACAGGAACAGTATCATCCCTATTTTACAAGTGGGAAACTAAGGCACAAACAGATTATGCAACTTGACTAAGGTCACACAGTGAATGGGTGGCAGAGTCAGGTATTGAACTTCTATCTCCCAAGTCCTAGTCCACTGCCTTAACCACAGGACCTTCCTTCCTCTCTCTGTCTCTAAATATATATACACAGCACTTGAGAATTCCCCTCAAGCTGAGCCAATTTCCAACTCAGAGTGAATTTGTGAAGCTGAGTTATAAATTTTCCTCCTCCTCCAAACCAGGCACAAAATGTGTTTTTTAATGGAAACCTTCAACTGAACTATCACACTGTGAACAAGGCCAATATATATATATATCTGAAGCGACTGTGTCTAATATATGCTCAAGGTAGAAGTTTGAGATGTCAGAATGTTTTATCTGAAACAAGCAGACATTCATGCACAAGAGGATAACTTCAAACCAATCTACCCATCTATCCAACTCCAAGCTCTAGGTAGATAGAGAAATCAAGCAGAAGCTAAAGTTGCTGAAGGAATGCAAAATGATTTCTGAAGGCAAAAAGAACAGGGTGTCCCTCTAACTACTACTAAACACAATTTTAGAGAGAAACGAGGAAATTACCGTACTTACTCTCGGGTCTCTTGCCCTCACATGCACAACTGTGAACTAAGTAATATGCTCCGATGAGGCAGTCAAAACATCTGCCTTAAGGGGTTTGTACAGCATACAATACCTTCTTTCAGTCAGTTCCTCTTTCTCCCAAACTGACCTCCTTTTCTTTAGTTAAAAAAAAGAAAAATGATAGCACTAGATGTAGGAAGACAAGTAGGAGATCACAGCACTACAGAACCAATGCCTCAACTCATGCAAATCCGAATGGCTCTATTGACTTCCAGGGAGTTGCTAATTTGCATAAGCTCAGGATCTGGCCCAGAATGTTACACACCCCTAAGTTTGATCTCATACCATGGAAAATCAGGAATAACCCTTCTGATTTAAATGCCATCTAAGTGAGACCACAGTGAGACTTACTAGACAGTAAATTCCTTTCTCCAAAGTTATATTTGTTATTAAGTATCCTCAGCCTTGGAGACTGCAAAACTGGAAGGACATTTCCATTCATTTATGTATTCAGATCCAATAGATGACAAAAGGGAAATCAATTAGTGAAGACAGGAATAGCATTTTTTGAAAAGTATATTTATTAATTTTCTTTACATCCAGTAAATTCTATATTGTACATGATGCTGATTTTTGTTAATATTTACATAAATAGAATCCCACATCTCTTATGTATTAATATGTCAGGTATTAACATTAAGCTATTTATCATTCTTAGAGAATAAAATGAAAAATGTGTCTGAAATAGATAACTTTGTAACTACTCCTGCTCCCACTGAACTCAGTGGAAAACTCACATTCACTTCAAAGGAAGGAAAGTTAAGAATCTAACTATGTATATGCTAGCTGTCTGGTACAGTTATGGTACAGTATCTTTTCAGAAAACTAAAAACCTGTCAAGATTATTAGTAGTAGTATTTAGTCCTTCTGGTGCCAATGTCTTTTCCTAGAACTATACTATGAATTAGAGATAAAATTCATCCCTGTGCAAAGGGACAGCACAAGACCTATTCAACACTTGTATCTCACTTAACCCTTCAAAATAAAATGTAAATGATGCTTAAGTGGTGCTACTCATAGGCCCTTCACCCTAGATTCCAATGAACCCATGACTTTCCTGTTGGGGCTCTCCATCTCATTCACTAGATTCCAGTTCTCCTTCTGGCTATTAGAGGGAGAGTGACACAGAGCTTGACGTTTCCACATTTGATTCTTCAATGGTGTGCAACAGATACAGCTGCAAAGTGTTCTGCTGGGGTTTTACCTTAATAACAGAATGCACATTATCTCACATACAAATTTCTGTATGCAGGTGACATATTCTATATGAGATGTTTAAAAGGTCCTTTTCCCATATGGCATCAAGTGTTTTTTGATTTATTTTTATCTCGCTCATGTTGCTTCATAGCCAACATGCATGCTCTGATTATTAAACTATAGGCAGCATTAAAAAATATTACTTCAGCTTGAGAAGAGATTTACTTCCAGGTGACATCTTCCCATACAACTGATTGTTTAGGCATATATATTGTATGCATGCATACATACATACACACAGAGACCCTTTTCCATATTGGTCCTTTGGGAGCATTTACCATCTATATCTGACCTAAGAACTGTATTATTCTGTATATGACAGAAAGTCAGTCAAATTTATTTGCTCCTCAAATTAAAGCATTGGGCATTTCAGTTACCTGATTTATTTTTACTCTTGTGTTTATATTTTTATGTTATGCTGCAGATTTGTAGTGTATACTTTTGCTGCAATGGGTCAAACACTGTCACTTGTTCCCTTAAAAAGACATCTTTAATCTTGGCTATTCCTTCTATACACCATAATGCAAAATTCCTGCCTAAAAGACACTGTGGCAAGATAGAAATTTCACTACTGGGGAAATCCAATGTAATCTACTTTTTAAAAAATGCCCTGTGGTTCAGAACCCTCTGCCATATTCCACGGATATTACTTAGACTCCACGTTGTGCCTCTAGCCCGTGCTGTTCTACATATAAGCATTTGAGATTAATTTGTGATACCACAGCTCATTCTACTTCAGTGAGGGAGCTGAACTACTTCTTGCATCCCGGGCGTACCAACTGCCAGTGGGAGACCCTGTGATAATGCTGGGAAATGGGAGAGTGGAAGTAGTACGGGCTGCAGGAAAGTGCTGGCTGCCGCTTCCTGCAGCTCCCATTGACCAGGAATGGTGAACCGCGGCTCCTGAGAGCTGCGGGGGGCTGTGCCTGTGGACAGTCAGTGTAAAAAAACCTGTCTTGTGGCCTGCCAGTGGATTACCCAAGCTGCAGGTTGCCCACCACTGCCTTATAATCACTTAAAATCTACCTTTTGTAGTTGCTTTATCTAAAACCAGTGTGTGGGAATCATAACTCAGGGGGAGAAAGCTGTTGCCTATTCCTCTCCACCCTGAAGGAGGGGGTGAATTTTATGAGCTTGCACTGTACAGTTCCCTGTGCAATGCAAGACATTATAATTTATAATATTACTAGCACAAATACCCGGCGTTGCTCGGATCCATTGGAGGGGGGAGGGGGAGACAGCTGAGCAAGTGGGGGAGCAGTTGGAGGGGGGAGAGAGCTGAGCGAGTGGGGGGGCCATTGGAGGGAGGGGGAGGGGTGAGAGAGCTGAGCGAGTGGGGGGCCGTTGGAGGGGGGAGAGAGCTGAGCGAGTGGGGGGCAGTTGGATGGGGGGAGAGAGCTGAGCGAGTGGGGGGGCATTGGAGTGAGGGGGAGGGGTGAGAGAGCTGAGCGAGTGGGGGGCCGTTGGAGGGGGGAGAGAGCTGAGCGAGTGGGGGGGCCGTTGGAGGGGGGAGGGAGCTGAGTGAGTGCGGGGGCCGTTGGAGGGGGGAGGGAGCTGAGCGAGTGTGGGGGCTGTTGGAGGGGGAGGAGGGAGAGAGCTGAGCGAGTGGGGGGGTGTTAGAGGGGGGAAGGGGGGAGAGAGCAGAGCGAGTGCGGGGTCCGTTAGAGGGGGGTATTATTACATCATAACTATGTCACAGAGAACAGCAGGTGTTAACCTGCTGCCCAGCTGATGTTAATGGGCTTTAAAGAATTTCACCCGTAGGGGGTGTCAGAGGTGAGATTTGGAAATTTTTCGATTCTTACCCTGATTAGGACCCTAAAGCCTATAACTGTACCAAATTTCAAGTCTCTAGCTGAAACGGTGTCGAAGAAGTAAGGGAACGTACATACACGCACGCATACACCATTTGACTTTTATATATATAGATAGATAATGCCTTAAGAACTGGGAGGTGCCCTAGCTGAAGCCTTCCCATGCAGGGGCTGGTTAAAGATCCTGCCTGCATGTAATTGCAGCTGGGTGTGTCTCTACCTGTATATGTGCTGGTGAAAGTGCCGGCCAGAGGGGGCTTTGCAGCATGTCACAGCAGCACAGTGTAAAAGGGAGCCCTGGCTGGGTCATGAGGCCTCTGTGATACCCTGGTTCCAGATGGCACCCAGAGGGGAACCTATCATAGCCTCTACTTTTAGGTACCCTGAGTATGCAACTTGAGACATCTTGGGCCTGAAATTCACAAAATTGAGCACCCCAGGCTCCAAATGAAGTCAACTAGAGCATCCAGTGCCCAGAAGTTCTGGAAATGAGACTCAGGGCTATATGTTCTCAAGGAGCCTGAAGCTGCAGTCCTTTAGAAGGAAAGTCAAGAAACCTGCAGCAGAAGAGAAGATGCACACACTCACACAACATACCAGTCACAGTGACCTACACAACTATTGTCCAATGTACGAAGGAAACAAAAATGAAGCCCATACAATTGAACTGGAAAAGGGAAAGCCAGTTGGACCAGACAAGCAGAAGCTGAATTTATCTCAAAAGAAAAACCCCATCACCGAAAGATGGAGGGGAGGCTGGGTAATGAACCTTCATAACAGCGACACAAGGGAACCTCCTTCTCCGCACATGTTTGTGGGCTTTTCTAGCACTGAGCTAGTTCAGTGGTTTTCAACCTGTGGTCTGCGGACACCTGGGGGTCCACAGACTATGTCTACGATTTCCAAAGGGGTCCACACCTCCATTCGAAATTTTTTAGGTGTCCATAAATGGAAAAAGATTGAAAACCACTGAGCTAGTTAATCAAGATGTATATACAGATCTAACTTCAGTCAATAATAGCATGCCATTCTAGAAAAACATTTGTGAGTACCACAAATACATGTGAGAGCAGAGTTGCTCTCAAAACTCTCCAAAATGCCCTTGACTGGCTGTCTCCCACAAAGAAAAAGAGCCTATTACTGCTCAAAGCTAACAGAGTTTTTCCTTTAGCTGAAACAAAAGGGGCTTATGCTTTTTGTATGGAAGGTCACAGGTTCAATCCCTCCTGACAATCAGTAGTGTGAGAAATAAAAATAATAAACAAATAGTCAAAAAAGGATAAGAAAAGTGGCTAATGGCAACATTTTGATGATTAGAGATAGTAAAAAAAGTGATATTTTCCCATGAAAATATTTAGTTAAAACTTCAAAAAATTTCAGCCAGCTTCATTGAGAATACAATTTGTAATAAAATTTCTTTATTTATTTTTTGTTAAGAGATTTAGACTATCTCCAATTCCCCTCAACCTTGCCTTTATTATTAGTCTGCTTATCTTCCAAAAAGATCATCTAAACTACACTTCTATAGGGAATGCGATCCTTAGCAGTGTAGGGCTTTGCAATTATCCAGTTCTGAATGAACTTGTTGTTAAAACATTTTTTTAAGTCTAATGAAAACATTAGATCAATTCCTAGCAGCAATAGTTGTCATTAAATCAATGGCCTGTGTAAGTCCATTATACTGATATTTGACACAAGCCGTTGAAGGTCTGCTAACAATGGGGCCATACTGAAGTATGCCCTGAACTAAGCATATCTCAGACAAGATAAAAATCTGTTAACTCTACAGTATCTAAAACTTACCAATAAAATAAGCAGCTCACTGAAATGTTACTGTATCTTCTACTAAGATCACCATAGTTATATGGGCTTTGGAACCAGACCATTCCTTGTGGGTACAGTGGAATTCTCTAACACAGCTATGTTCTAGCAACAGCTAAGAAAGTTTTCTGATTATTTAACCACCTGGCTCACAAAGCACATATAGGTTTAAGATTAGCAGCCCTGTTAGTCTGTATCCATAAATAAAACGAGGAAGACTTTGTAGCACCTTAGAGACTAACCAGTTTATTTCAGCATAAGCTTTCGTGGGCTATAGCTCATTTCATCAGATGCATAGAATGGAACAGAAGTAAGATGCATTTATACTTATGCATGTGTGTAAGTGTAGTAGTCATCAGGATCAAGAAACAAAACTAGACTGATTTCCTCCTACAAAAGCAGACTTTATTTTGGTAGGTCCCTTGTACATACCACCACACTGCAAATGTCAAAATTATTTAAAGACTTAGGGCAATACATATTTTAATGTCTCACTTGTGGGCTGTAAATATGCCTTCTGTCCTCTTGTGGACTCCTACAGGATGGTTCAAAAAGGATCTCATTCTCTATTACTACAGAATTTTGAGTCATTTCAATAGAATCCTATAGGCTTAATAACTGTTAAATACTATGGGATTTTACCATGAAGGCTATACAAACTTGGCTCCACAGGGCTAGAGTGAATGGCTAGTTAGAAGGAAAGGAGAGTGTCAGAGAACAATGACTCAATGTGGCATTTATCCTAAATTCCCAGGTCATTAACTCTGAGGAGCAACAATTTCCAGTCTTTTTTCTTTTGTTTCTTTAATGCAAGGCAAAGGTGGGGAGTGTGTATGCATAGCAGGTGAAGGGGAGGTGAAACCAATGGTAGGATGCCAACTTTATGAGCCATGCTGCCAGAAATGAAGGAGACAGTCCAGGGAGACTGGAGGAGCATGAATCTGGGTTCTATGCGGAGATCCAGCCATGTCTGGCGTCTCTGCTTTCCTCTCCTTTCTCAGACCGTGATCTCACTAAGACTGCACTGCCACAGATCCCACCTCCCAGCAGGGACCAAGAGTTTGCCAAGGAGTTAAGTCAAGGGTGTCTACTTTGGTTACACTAGGAATTTTGGTTACACTAGGAATTTTTAGCAAAAATTTCCCACCAATGGAAACACTAGTGTAGATAAGGCTCCTGTAGTCAGCAGTGTATTTAATACCTTCTTCTTTAGATCTGCTCTAATCAGGGTGAGATACCAGTGCTAAAAAGCTGTGGAGAGCTGTGGTGGACCCTCCACTGCTTGTGGTGTGGGGAGGCCTGAGGAGACCAGCTCCTGGCCCCTGTCCCTGCCTCCCAGGCCCTCTGCTCAGGGCAGATGGAGGGTCCCCGGCTCCTCACAGCTGCCTGCACAGATCTTACCATGGCTGGGTTGTGGCTCCAAAGCCCCCACTCCCTGCCCTGAGCCAGGTCAGGGACAAAGCCACACAGGCAGCTGTGGGGAGCTGGCATGGAATCATGGACCCTTCAGCTGCCCTGAGCTGGGCAGGGAGCCGGGGGAGGGGCACATGGGCAGGGGACTGCTTTTGGGGTCCGCGCAGCTCCCACAACTGCCTGTGTCCCCTGGCTGGGCTCCACCAGCTGCTGGCCTGGCCAGGCGGCGGGGCTTCAGGGGGAAGAGGAAGGGAAGGAGGCGGGGTCTGCCCTGGCAAAAAATGGGAGGTCCCAACCCATCCACTTTCAAAAGTGGGAGGACTCTGCTCCCCTGGATCCCTTTGTTCCAGCACGACTGCTTCCATTCCTGGTCTGTCTCTTGTCCCACCTCCATTTCAGACAGCTTTCTCTTCCTCAGTGCCTGAGTGGCAGCGGTGGGATCACAGACAGCCTCCCCCTGCTCTCAGTTCCAGTGCCCAGCATTACAGTGGTTCACAACAGTCAGGTCAACAATTGCAGGGAATGTCCTTCTCAGCCGCTGCAGCCCTCAAGTTGGAGCATGCTCAGTGCAAATGCAATTGCTGGAGAATTTAGTTGCCAAACTCTAATAAGTCTTAATTGAGCACATGTGAACTGCAATTTTTCAAAGATGTACAATTTGGCTGTTTTTTTTTTAATAGGAGCAGCAAAAGGCATATCCTGAATCCAGGGTAAACTTCTGAGCCAAGTGTCAGGTTTCCACTCTAAACCATGGGGGCATTAAAGCTTCTCAGTGAAAAGACTGTAAAAAATGTAACCCAGGCAAAACCCATTTTCCCCTAATCTCCTTCATAGAAACAATGGAACCATTTTTGCTAGCATTTTCCCAAACTTTCAGCCTGAGGCAGACATCTGGCATGGAGAATTTCAGCCCAAACAGTGAAAGTTTGGCAAAGTTATAAGGAACTGAAAACAGGATTAGTGGGAAGTGTCGGGAAATGTTAACTACAAGGGACAATGCCAGCTCTGCCTGTAATAGGCAGCCCAAATATATTCCCACCCAGTTAAAATGATACAACTATCACAAAGTTAAAACAAACAGTTCTCAGAAAAAGAGGTTATTGGGCTTAAATAGATTTAATATTGGCTGACAGGTACCAATGCCTCAGCTCCCAATTTCTCTAATCACTGGGCATCCGTAGGCTGTTTCAGTCACTGCTCAGCCTGGCACCCTTGTTCCTTCTGCTGCTTGCAGAGAATGCAGGGTGGTATCTCTCAAAACTGTTGTGCTTGCATCACCCAAGGTTTTGTCAAGGGATCCTGGGACTGAGATATGGCTGCATCTGAAGCCCCAGCATTCACGAGGGAGGATTTATTTCAATATGTTGTTGAAACGATCTGATGTCAGGTTATTCGTCTCAGGGGACCCGTGTTTCTTGTAGTTTGTTAAGCCATCTGTTAAGAAATTCAGCCACTTGTCTCTCTGCTATGAGACCACAGATGGAGAGTTTTCCCCCTTGTGTGCGCTACTGTCAATATATGCCAAAGCCTTGTTATTTGGAGCCAGGTGGAATCACCAACAAGATGAAAGCGCTTTGGAAGAAAGGTGCGATACGGGCAGCCCTGTATATACAGGCAAGACTCATGAACAAAGCCAGGCTACCTCTGCTTAGTTCAGGGCGTCTCAAATGCCTCCATGCTATTTCTCAAGCACTGCAGACCTCCCTTCCTGCACAGCACCAAATTGCCATTTTAGGAGGAGCTGCTCCAGAGACCCTGTTTTCAGAAGTGCCAATTTAGAGCTGTTCTAGGATGCAGGGACATAGGCAAGTTTGTAAAGAAAGGTTGCACGATTTAAAGGGCTAGGGAGGGGATTGCTGGCTGAAGGAAGTGACAAGAGGCTGTGGAGACTCTCTTATTTAGGCTACTGGATTGAATCTCTCCTACCCTGGTAGTGACTGAAGTGTCAATGCCAGATGATAGCTGCTTGGTGGCTTACGTGCAAGGACAAGGGGGCTCTGCAGGTACAGAAAAATATGAAATTCTAACAATTCTGGAGTCTCCCTGAGGAGATTCTGCTGTCTTCAACCAGATCTAAGGCAGCTCTCGGTTAAAAATTAAGATTCTAATCCTGACTGGGAAGAAAACGGAGTCTGCAGAGAAGTAAATACAGCACTAAGAGAGGTGCTAAAATCCCCCAGTCACTTTAAAGGGCTATTAGCTGAGAATGTTACCTTTACATGGCTGATTATCATGCCAGAAAGACTCAGCGAACATCTCCCCAATGCGGCTGGATGCATCCACCACACCCTGGTGTGGGATTCCTTAGGAAGGATGTTGTATAGGAAAGTGCAGTTTGGTCTGAATGGTTTCCCTTCCTTTCACCACATCTTAGACAGGGAGGTTTAGCCACAATAGAATGTAAAAGAAAATGGCCATCCTCTTCCTGCCCTGGAGTATCCTGGGGACTGTAGCCCCTTCATGGAATTTCCCAGGTGGACTGGCCCTTTAAAAGAGTCATGGTATTCTCCAAGAAGAAAAGACTCAGTAGATACCAGCAGGAGCCAGAGGCAAGGCTTTGAGGACGATGAGTGCTCAGGAAAAGTTGTTCAGATAATGCACAGAAACCAGACACAAACATTTACTAAAGTATTTTTAGAAAATTCCCCCATCCTGGCTCCGTTTCTTGACCATCTCTAGCACTCAGCACCTCTGGAAATCAGGCTGCTTTTATAGAGGTCCTATGTTTAGAGGGACTATGTATGGTCCCTACGTTTGAAAACTTTGGCAGATGCGTCTTTTTATCTGTGCAATGTCAACGTATAAGAATGAAAAAAAAAAATCCCAACCGAAACAAACCCACCACTAACCTCCACAAAACACCTCTCGATCTCGCTCTCCCTCCACCTTGTTACTGGATAAGGTTAGTAGCATCAGCCAGGCCAAATGACGCAGAACCATTCCCATTGTCTCTACCTAAGGAAACAAGCAATAATCATCCTTAGCACTTCTATAGGTAGCTTTTTATTTGGCCCAATTCTGAGAGGCTGAGCAGGAGGAACTGAAGGTGATCAGCCCCGCCCAAGATCCAATCCCTATATCTTTAAACATGATACAAATATTGAGCAAGGTCCCAGTTGTATAATGTGATATCTGCAGACAGACCCTTCAGTAGGATGGTGGAAGTGGGTGGGGGTACAGGGGTCCTTCCACATTGCTGGATTGGAGCTCATTGACCACGTGAAAAGAAAAGTCACACACTTTTCAGTATAACATTATAGTTTATAAAAAGAAACCCCAAGTTACAGAAATCCTCATTATTTCTGCCAAAATGTAAATATACACACATATGTACACAAAAGTAACATTTTTAATACAGATGTTTAATTATATTTGTACATTGTTATGTCTCTAAAACACATAAAACTCTATAGCTAATGCAGCTTAGGGCATACCAGGAGTGGGAGGCCTTACATAGGGCAAGACTTTTTAAAAACTAAACTTGGACGGAAGCATGGGCGGCAGGTACAATAGGCCAGGGAAGACATTGCCTTCCCTGGCAACCACCCCGGAGGGACACCTGGACAGAGGTGGCCCCACCCCTTCCCTGAGGCCTCCCCACCCAACGCCTGTTGCTACTGCTGCCTGCACTCCACCTCCCCCGCTGCTCGTCACGTCGCTTCTCCTTGGAGGTGGGGGAATGAGGGGGGACACTGCTAGCAAGCAGTGGGTGTGGCAGTCTGGTGGGGAAGTGATGCAGCTTGGCCAGGTTCTAGAGCCACCAGCTTGGTCCAGCGGTCAAGCAGGAGGGACCGGCTCGGCTCAAGCCGGTGCTCTGGGGGCAGGGGAGGGCAACTTGACTCAGCCCAGTGTTGGAGGAGGGCAGCCCTGGTGCTTGGGCTAGAGCGACACGGTGCTCCGGGGCTGGTGGGGGGAGGGGGGACTTGACTCAGTCCGGCACTGGGGCTGGGGCTGGTGCAACCCGGCCTGGCCTCGCTCAGTGCTCGTGGTGTGTGAAGTGAGGCGGCTCATCCCAGCGTTGGGAGCAGCCTAGTGCAGCAGGGTGGGGGCTGTCCTAGCTGTGGGGACACCCTTGACAACTTTGGCATCCAGACAGTTGTAAAAGCAGTGCCAATGGGATTTCAATCTGCCAAATGCACATCCCACCACCACCCTACAACTACTGAGCATGTAGCTGAACCTTCTTCTGCCAAGCCCTGCTCTATTTACCAAGCTAATAAGCAGCAATAAAGCGACTTCGGTATAGCCGCCCTCAGGAAGCATCTCTCTGAATTCACCACAGGACAGATCACATGTCGAGGCTCCTGCACAGTTGCTGCTAACAGACACCTTACAGTGTATGCCTAAGGTTTAGAAAGCATCGCCTGCAGCCAAAGCCATAAGCTGGATACTATAATGAAGATGAACAGTAGAGGTACAATGCTATGAGGCCTCTTGATCACTAAGGCCCAAATCCTGCAAACTGATCTCGGTGGAGTTGCTCATATGCATAGATATTTGCAGCATCAGCATTTTTTGTTCAACAGACAAGCTAAATTCAAAACGGCTTGGTTAAGATACTAGCATCATCAGTTTTTACTTTATCAGGACTAGTTTATCCATCCCCAGTATACAGTATGGAATACATGCCTAGCATGGTCAGTGATGCATAAACTTGATAGGGGGTGGGGGTGGGAAATTCCCTTTGTATTCTATTCACAGCCAAGTTTCAAAACAACTCAGGCTGCTGCCTCAGAAACCAAATAGGCAATTTTCCAAACCTAAAAGTCAGCAACAAACCAAAGTATAAATGGAGATTTTTAAAAAACCCATACAAACTACCTATGGCTAGAACACTACTTAGAATCCAAAAGTACAGATCTCTTTCCCTGACATTTCCTTGACCTGAAAAATAAAATGTGTGATATTGTACTTACAACTGATCAGTGCATAAATAAGAAGAAAACCCTCATGACAATTCCAGGGCCACCAGCAAGTAGTTTAGTTTACTTTAGGCGTTAAATCTTTCAGGCAGAACCAATGCAAATTTGTAATGAAATAAAGAGATGCATATGAGGGAACAGATGTGATCGTGCCTGTTTTTTCCATATACATGTAAATCTATGGCAGCATTCAAATATTAAATAATCATTACACAATACAGTTTGCAGGTGCGTTATTTAAAGGCCATTCTGGGTATGCTAATATATCATATGGTGGGAGGTACCTAAGGCTTAAATAAACTTGATGCAGAATTAAATACAACTCTTCACCAGTTCAAAGAAGCAGCTTATCCTAATAACTCAAAGACCATGCAAAAACTACCTCATCTGGCATTACTGGGTGCCTTGTCCAATGACAAAGAAAAGCCTTCAAAAGATAAAAATGTGGGTAAGATTGCAGCATTTTCTCATCCTGGGCAGGGGGCAGTGATAATATATATTGGCCTGTTTGCAGAAGTCCATGAGACATGGCTATCCTTTCAGCACATTAATCAGCTGTGTGACAGGTGTACCAACCCCACACTGGACCAACCACTGTTGGCCCAGGAGGCCACATCCCCTTTCCCCTGCTGTGCATGCTCCAGGTGGTAGATCCAGATAAAAGGGAGCAGCTCAGTTCAGTCAGGGCTGGCTGCAGAGGAAGAAGGATGTGGATCGCAGATTCCTGTGGAGGTGCCAGCCACGCTCCAGGCAGCAGAGCCCATGGACCCAGGGCTACGCTGCAGACGACTTGCTGACTGCAGAGAGTCTCAACGGAGACTGATGGGGAAGCTAAACCACCACCAGCTGAAGAGGTATCCAGGATGCAACTTGGGGCAGGAAGTCACTCAGGGAAGGTAATAAGAGCCTATGCCTGAACCCCTAACTGGGAGTTCCCCAGCTTCATAGGGCCTTGGATCAGAACTGAGTGGTGAGGGCGGAACTGGGTTCCCCTCTCACGGGCCACCATGCATGGCTGCTCTATGTCCCAACCCAGATGTTTATAGAACATGAAATGTTTGTTTGTTTTGCCCCACCCAGGGGCCATAGACCAATTGCTGCATTGCTCTGCCCAGTGGGCCGATTCCCAATTGCTCCTGCCAGCCCCAGTCAGGAGCTTAGAGGCCATAGACTGCTTGTTTGTTCCAACCCCAAACTGAGCCAATGGGGTAGCCCGACTTGGCACTTAGATCACCCATCACAAGCTGAATAAGGTTTCTCCACGTTGATCAGTTCAATGATAGTTTTGCACGTGTAGCACATTTCCTCAGAAGATAACAGTACTTCATGAACGACAGCTAACTCAGGGCTGGTCTACACTGGGAACTTACATCAGCATAGCTACGTTGCTCAGGAGTGAGCAAAATTCAGTTAAGCCAATCTAACCCCTGGTAAAGACAGTGCTAGCTATCCCCTCTCAGGCAGGTGGATTGCCTATGTGGATGGGATAATCCCTCCCGATGGTGTAGGTAGTGTCTACACTGAAGTGCGAAGTGATGCAGCTGTAGCTGTGCCATTGTAGCATTTCAAGTGTTGACCAGTCCTAAGCCACATAGCAACCTTGTGAGGTAGGTAAGGGATATATCAGGACCACTCCTCCAGCCAGTGAAGTTCAACCACCTATGGGATGGAACATTAAAAATGTTTCAAGAATACAGCAGTGGAGCAGGATTTAAAAAAAAAATGAATGAAGGTATCATATGAAAGTTCTTTAGAAATAATTTATTACCTGAGTCGGGATGTGATCAGGACACCAGAACTAATGATTTTACGTTTACAAAAAACAAAGAAATTTCCAGATTGGATCAGACTCATGATCCATCTAGTACAAAACCCTCACTCTGATAGTGGCCAGTACCAGATGGTTCAGAGAAAAGTTCAAAATATTTTCACTTTTGATAAACATTTTCATGTTAAATGATAATACTCAAAACTAAAATATTTCAAATTCTATCGGGAAAAAGGGGAGGAGTAAAAAATGTGAATAAGGTGAGTTTTTACCCATAATTACTATTCTCTTTAATTTAAAAAAAATCAAAGAAATTTGTGCACTTTTTGAACAAAATGAAATTGTTTTCAATAATTTCTAATTCCTTTGAGACATATGCGTTTCTTTTTTGACAGCCTTTATTTCTGTCCCATTCACTGGCTCTATTTCTGACCCACGCATCTTGGCTGCTTTTCCAACCACTGCTGTGTAATGATCTTGGGTTCATTAAACAACAAACCAAGGAATGAGAAAGGAACAAACTTTTATGAAAAAAACAAAACAAAACAAAAAAAACCTAGAGAATGTCCATGGTAAATGCTGTACACAACTACACTTTGTTTTCAGCCTCCTGCTTCCAGGGCATGTCTCAAAATTCCTATACTCAAATATGCTCTACGTCTTCCCTCCTTGAAAAAAAAGTTAGCTCTTATATGAACAACTATCTAATAGCATATACATTAAATTCTCAACGCAACCAGCCCATTTCCATAAACTACAATCCATATAGCCAACATGTCAACTACCTAGATATGAGAAGTTACAACCACATCACTCTGGAGTGAGCCTTTACCACTCACTTCTCCAGGCAGTTTAGCACGTTTGATGCCATGTCTACACTAGCAAGCTTAGAGCTCTCCCTTTGTCATAATTACATCATTTCCAATGAGCAGAGGTAGCTATGTCAGTGAGAGAGTGTTTCCCACTGACATAGCGCTGTCCACACTGGTGCATCTCTTGGAGTAACTTCTGTTGCTCAGAGGGGTCGCTTCTTTTCACACCACTGAGGCCTGGTCTATACTGGGTGGGAGGGAGTGCGAGGGTCGACCTAAGATACACAACATCAGCTACACGAGTAGCATAGCTGAAGTCGGCGTATCTTAGGTCGACTGACCTGGATGTCTACATGGCAGCGAGTCGACCGCTGCCGCATCCCCGTCGACTACACTTCCATCTCTCACAGAGGTGGAGTACAGGAGTCGACAGGGAGCACCCTCAGGGATTAATTTATCACATCTACACTAGACACAATAAATCGATCCCTGATAGATCGATCACTACCTGCCAATCTGGTGGGTAGTGAAGACGTACCCTGAGAGACTTAAGTTATACTGACAAAAGTACTAGTGTCGACAGAGCCTGAGCTTTCAGGACATTTGATCTCCCTCTTTCATTTTCACGGTGTCAGATTTTCATTAGAGTCTGTTTGTTGCTTGCCAGTTTCTCCGTCGTCTGTTGATGACAAATGATCCATTTGTTGGTAAATGCTAGAGTTCACATGTACTGTGTCAGCATTTTGGAACTTTCTGGAATTATTATTTCAGTTACACCGAAATGCATCCCCTGGTCCTGTCTGGACTAAATAAGACTTTGAATGCAGCTATTCTTTAATGGTACCCCTTTGTTCCCAAGCATTAGCGGTGTGATTCCTCAGGCATACTCCATCGCCTGGTCAAGAGAAAGAAGGTCACAGGCCCTTTTAACAAAATAATTTCTCTTCCACTTTTGATTTTCTTTCATCTTCCATATAGTTTCATTGTCATGAGATTTCAGCAAGTTATTAGTGACTGATAAATTAGATATGATCCTTCTTCCCATTAACAGCTGAGCTGTAACACTGTTCTCCAGAGGTGTGCTGCAGTGAACTAATAAACATTTATGCAAATCACTCCCACTGTCAAAAGTCTTTTTCATAAGATTCTTCACTGTCTGTATAGACCTGTTCAGAGTCTATTTGAGGAGATAATTTGGACTTGATGTTTTATGTCAAAAATTCCAATCTTAATTGCCTAAAATCTGTGCTGGAAAATTGTGGCTCACTATCACTAAAAAGACTTCATCCGGAATTCCATGTCTTGAAAATATTCCCCTCATGGTGGCTATCACTGACTCACTAGCACTGTGCAATGTACAAATCTCTGGATACAGATAATACTCACCTGTGTCTATTCAATAATTCTTTGATTGCCAGGTAAATAAATCAGGACCTACTGCTTCACAAGGCCTTTGTGGAACTGGATGAGGTCTCAGCAGCTCTGTCTGTTGACGTGGCTTGTATTTCAAGCATGAAACGTAGTTTCCTACAGCATTATTAATGTTGTGATTGATCCACGGCCAATACATCACCTCTGATGCTTGTTGTTTGTATTTGTCAATTCCCAAATGACCATTGTGGATCTTCTATAGAATTTCTTTCTGAAGGCTACTTGAAATTACTTTCTGCCCCTGAAAATCACCCCATCTATCACAGCAAGTTCAGGTTTACAGTTTCAATCGTCTCTTATACTTGGATAGCAACTATTTATTTCTTCATGACACCCTTTAACTATCACTTTAAGGATCCCCAATGGTTTGTCTTTCTCTACGCCCCCTTTCATTTGTTGCAGTTTTTTGTTTGCCACAGGAATTGACTTTACAATCAAAGCTACATAGGCTTGCATTTCCATCTCTGAGGTCTTCTTGGGTTTCGTACTGGGACTCATCATTCTGGAACATGCATCTGCAGTAAACGTGAATTTACTGGGCATGTAGGTTACAACCAAATCATATTTTTTCAATTTTATGATCATTCTTTGAATCCTTAAGATACAGCCCTTCAGTGGTTGGCCAGATAATGCTACAAAACATTTGTGGTCTGTTTCAACATCCACTATCTGGATCTAAATATTATTGATTGAATTGCTCATGGGCAAGCAATATTCCTAAAAGCTACTTCTCAATCTGTGCGTATCAGGCCTCCTCAACAGTCAGTGATTCGGATGTGTACGCCACTGGTTGCCAATGATCATTGTGTTTCTGTAAAAGCACTGCAGCTAACCCAGATTGTGAAGCATCTGCTGAAATTTTAATAGGCCTGGCTCGTATGTAAAACTTCAACATTGGCTCTTGCATTTGTGGTTTCAAACCCATGATTCCTCCTGTTCTGCACTCCAGGACTGTTCCTCTTTGATTTTCTCTGAGTTTCCTCAAAGCTGCTGCTTTTGTGGGCAGATTAGGTATAAACTTTCCAAGATAATTAACCATTCCCAGGAATCGTTGGAACTCTTTCATTGACTGAGGATGTGACATCATTTCAGTGGCTGAAACCTTCCTCTTATCAGGTGTGACACATTCATTGGAAGTAATATCTCCAACAAAAGTCATTTCGGTAAGCCCTGAAACATCACTCCTATTTAGTTTCTGGTTTGCAGCTCTCATTGCATCCAAGATTTCTTGAAATCTACAATCATGCTCCTCTTTAGTTGAGCCCCAGATGATGATGTCATCCATTGAGGGGTCAACCCTGATGATATGTTCATAGATCATATGTATGATTTTGTGGTACACTTCTGGTCTGGAAGCTATGCTAGGTGGTAGGCATAAGAATCTCTATCTTCCAAATTGGGTATTAAAAGTACATGGTTTTGTGCTTTCTTCGGTTAATTTTAGCTGCCAAAATCCTGAGGAGGCATCCAATTTTCTGAACTACTGTGCATTCCCCAATGGAGCCATAATCTCTTCTCGGGTTGGGAGTTTGAAATGTTCTCTGTGTATAGCTTTGTTGAGGTCTCTTGGAACTAAGCTTATTTGGAGCTAGCTATTATTTTACTCCACAATGACGAGGGAGCTTGCCCATTCTGTTGGCTCCTCAATTTTTCATATTATCATATTATATTGTGGTGTTTCATCACAGAGTACAAATGGCACCTTTCTACATGGACGGTAACTGGACGTACCTGTTTGTTTATCTGGATTGGATGTTCACCCTGACAGCAACCCAACCCTTGAAACAGGTCATGATATTCCCAAAGAAATATGTTATACCCAGGTTCACTATGAACTGGGAGCGACAGGACCCATTTTACCAGACTGGGTTTTTCATGGGTGGCCAGGCCTAAAACTGGTATCCCCTTCTTTGGTACTATAAAAAACTGGAGTCTGCACATGGTGTTTTTATATTTTATGCTAGCCATGCACCTCCCCTTCAATGGTATATTTGTTCCAGAATAAACAGTTAGCAAAACTGGGACCAACAAAAATAAAAGCCTTAGTTTTAGTCTCTCGTAATCTCGTCCAGAGAGAATGTTGACCTGAACTCCTGTGTCCAGTTTGAACAGAATAATTGTTTCGTTCACTTTTATTGACAGTATCCAGGCCCTTTCATCAGTTTTGCTTGATTCCAGCTCATTTACTTAAAACTCGGTAATCAGGTTGTCATCAACTGGATGCACTTGACGGTTCTGCATTTGGGCTCTGCAGCATCTTGCAAAACAATTATTTTTTTCTACCATTATGTTACCCAAAGGCACTGTTGGGGGCAATGCTGCAATCCACACTTTCACATAACTATCTGTGCCCAGTCTACCTACTAGCAGTTGCTTGCATAGTAAGCGGTTCCACTTTTTTATTTGATCTTTTCTGGCTATATTCTTTTGTAATTAGGACGTGGATAACCCCTTCAACTCTCTGACTTGTGCTTTGATAGCTTTTTCCAAAGTTAAATCTCCTTCATGGAGCAGTCTCTCTCATAACACATTGTCTTTAGTGCAAATGATTCTTTCTCTGACCAGAGACTGTTCACTCACCGCAGTCACAAGTCCTTCTGAGTCCCCTTAGTTCTGTGACATATTGCCATTTGGGCATCAGTTTTTTCCATGCATGTACAAAAATTGTGTCTCTCACAGGTCTCATGTCTTTCTGGCATGCAACGTTCCTCTGAATTGGTCAGTATTTTACTAAACTTCGTGTTTTCACCTTCTTCAAACTTAAAGTGGTTATAAATATCCAATGCTTCCTCCCCAAGAACAGGCAAATAGATTGATGATTTCACTTGCTCCCCTTTCCTCTGTTTTCAGTTTCAAACATAGGAGTTACCCTGCAGCCTCTTTCTCATTCACCACGTCTGACACCATGTAATGACCTGAGGTTTATTAAACAATAAACCAGTGAATGAGGAAGGAATAAGTTTTTATTAAAAACAACAAAATCTAGAAAGGATCCCAGATAAACTGCTATGCCCTTTATTCGCCCCTCCTCCCCCCCACAGGCTGCTTCCAGGAAATGTTTCAAACTTCTTATATTAATAACACTGTCCCCTGTGAGGGAGTCACTGTAAATTGTAATCTTTCACAAACATATCTCTACACACTGCACATTAAGCAGAGATTTTCATTAAGCTGTCCACAGTGATGCCTAGGTCTTTCTCCTCAGTGGTTGCAGGTGATTTCGAATCCAGCAATATATATGAGTCGGTCAGATTATGTCTTCCAATGTACGACCTTCTGTTTGTCAATGGAATGTTATGGGAACACGAAGTGATCTTTAATCACCACCTGTGGCCAGACCATCAATTTTGCACCTTACCCAAACAACAAGCTATCCAACATAACAGTGCCTTTTAACATCATGGTGGAACTTTGGTTCATCCTCACAGAGGATAGCTGTGATAACAAGATTCAAACAATCTGTTAACTTGAACAGGGTACCTCTTTATATGAAGACATTTTCTATTAACAAAAGCTTATGAAATGCCCAATGGCAGAGTAAGGGCACCTTTGAATCTAGCTCTATGTATCTGAGGTCCAGAGACGGCAGTGGATCCACTGGCAAAATTTCTCTTTTTTCATTACTACAGGTTAGAGAAGGGGGCTGACACATTTCAAAGGTGGAAAGCAAGGGCCTCCCTGAAATCACAGATCTGTCCTTCAACTGAAATTGGGCCAGGATCCAAGATGGTCCAATCCAAATCTGAACTTCATTCAGAGGTTGTTTGGGGTGGGATGTTGTTTGGATTGGGTTCTGCTTTGATATTATCAGCTAGTGGAATAACTCAGTAGGAAGACAAAACAGTTCAACATTTTCATTATAACTTAGATAATGGCATAGAGGATATGCCTATAAAATTTGCAGAACACAAGCTGAGAGGGGTTGCAAGCACTTGGGAAGACAGGCTTAGAACTTAAACCTTGACAAATCGAAGAACTGGTCTGAAATTAACACAATGAAATTCAGTAAAGACAAGTATACTTACCTGTCTGACTGGCTTGGTTACAGGCAGAGGACAATGACAGTATATTTACATATAAGGTAAACAAAGTCATCAGGCGAGACAAGCAGGGGAGAAGACCATTCAACAACCATTGACAGAACCTGTACCCCAGGAAGCCCTCCTGGCTCGTGAGGCGAAGACAATGAACTTTGAGAAATATAAGGGGAGCAAAAATACCTTTCAGTTATCCATCAGTGAGAAGACATAGAGTACAGGACTCTTTGAACTTATTAAAGTTGGATCCCCTAGTCTGGAGGGGCTAGTGATTCTGGTAACTTCATGTAAATAAGAAAACAGCTTAGGCAAAGATTGTAATTTGCTAAAATTAAGTTTTAGTAACTACAAAGCATACGTTTTTTTGTTTGTAACCACACCTCTCTCTTTTATTCTTGCTTACATATAATAGATATAAAAATAATATACCTATCTCATAGAGTTGGAAGGACCTTGAAAGGTCATTGAGTCCAGCCCCCTGCCTACACTAGCAGGACCAAGTACTGTCCTGACAGATCTTTTGCCCCAGATCCCAAAATGGCCCCCTCAAGGACTGAACTCACAAGCCTGGGTTTAGCAAGTCAATGCTCAAACCACTGAGCTATCCCTCACCCCCTACTGAGCTATTCCTCCTTAGTATCACTTACATCTCTGCTCTTTGTTAATAAGCCTATTTTATGAACAAAACCATCTCAGCGTGGTGTATTAAAATGAAGTGTCAGCCAACCTAACAAGCTGATGTGTGCTCTCTCTGTTGGGAGGCAGCTATCTTAATAATTTCTGTGGGTGCTCAGAGAGCAAAACTGGACTGTGCGGGGAGATGTCTCTGGTGAACTTAGGAACATAGTTCATTGATTGTTACCTGCGAGGCCAGGGTTAGACTGGCAGAATCTTGAAGAGTTTGCTGGCAGGCAGGTAGGCTGGTGTGTCAATTTTCTGACACACAGTTTAGCAGCTGCAGAGTTCTCAGTCTTGCTAAGGCAGAGGGGTAACACAATTCTGGGTGTCCTGAGCACATCATCACAGGCAGTTAACATCTTCTCCTCAAAGTATAATACTTATAACTGTTGTTTGCTGTGGACCAAATAAAGTCCCACCTCTAGAACAGTGCTTCCCAAACTGGGGTTCATGAACCCCGGAGGGTTCACAAAATGTTACAGGGGGTTCTCATGAAAAAATTCCCTAATGGTGGGCAGAGCTGTCCCTAGGGACCCCGGGCAGCATACCGTGTTTCCCCGAAAATAAGACAGTGTCTTATATTAATTTTTGCTCCCAAAATTACATTACATTATATTACAGCGAGAGGCAAAACTGGAACGTCTTATTCCAGTACGTCTTATTTTCGGAGGATGTCTTACTTTCGGGGAAACAGGGTAGGACCAGCAGCCCGGAACCCCTGAACTTCCAAGAGCTAAGCACATCAAAGCAAGCATACCTATCACATTGAGGAGATTTCAGCTTCAAGACTCCTTATAAGAAATGGAATGGGAGGTGGATATTTTTTGCTGTTTTTAAAGTTAAATAGGTTAAATAGGTAGCTAGTCTTGTTTTTCAAATGACTATGAGGAACAATTTGAAGCTTTGTTGTAATGTGTATCAATTGCCTGGACTGCTCAAGCAGGGCCGGCGACAGGGGGGTACTACGGTTACAGCTGTACCGGGCCCCGGACTTAAGCAGGGCCCCCTTAAGTCCGGGGCCCGGTACACAGCTGTACCCATAGTCGTCCGTCCCCCCTTGTTGCCGGGCCTGCCTGGGCCCCCCGCCAACAGCCAGATGATGCCGCGGGTGCGGAAGAGCTCGCGGGCTGCCAGCAGCGCGTCCCCGCCGTGCATCGTATAGTGCTCGCCGCGCTCTAAGAAGCACACGGTGGTGTCCAGCTTATGGGGCAGCGCCAGCACCACGCGCACGAACCCGCCCTCGGCGCCGGAGCCCTCCAGCCACAGCAACTGCACCGCAGACACAGGTGCCGCCGCCGCCGCTCCGCAGGGGCGGGGGCCAGCGAGCGGGGCTGGGGAGACCCGGGTGCACGCAGCCGGGAGGCAGGGAACCAATGGGGAGGGCGACGAGCGCCGCTCCGCGGGGGCGGGGGCCAGCGAGTGGGGCTGGGGAGACCCGGGTGCACGCAGCCCAGCCGGCGCAGGCCGAGGGGCCAGCGGGGAACCAATGGGGAGGGCGCCTCTTCCCCCACGCCGATGATCCCCAACGGCAGGGTGGGCCAGGCAGGGATGGGTGGGGAGGGGAGGAGGTTAGGCTGGGGGAGGAGATTAGGTTGGGTGGGCCGGGTCAGGCAGGGGAGGGGGAAGGAGACTAGGCTGGGGGCCCCCAAACGATCAGAGTAGGGGCCCCCCAAATTTCTGTCGCCGGCCCTGTGCTCAAGACCTGAATGCTTGTGTAGGAGGAACTATTTGAGTTGGCTTTTTAAATACCTTCATGCTATTTCACATCTGATACTCCGTGATGAAACACAGGAGCCTTGTCTTAGAACAGGCTTCTTCAAAGTGATACAAGCTGCGAAAGTGAGATCTTGGAAGCGTGTTGCTGCTTTCATAATGTAATAAAAATACTGTACTGATAAATAATTAATAACAAATAGTGTGTAATAAGCATGTCATAAGAACACATTTTATATTTCCAAGATCACCGCTTTTATCATTTATATTCAGCTAAAGGAGAAAATCCCTGGAAATACTCATTTTAAGGAGGGGGGTTCACCAGACTTGACATTTTAGTGAAATGGATTCGCAGGTTGTTAAAGTTTGGGAACCACTGCTCTAGAAGAACCCGCAAGGTTGTCACGACAGCCTTGGCTGTAGCGTCTCACAGGCTGCTCTGTGTTAGCCGAGGACATGGAATACTGGGGGCCCAGTTCCAAACTCTGAGGGAAGCAGAGCTGGTCAAAACTTTTTGACCCAAAAGTCCTCTTGTTGAAAACCGAGATTTTGGAGAAGCCAATATCTTTTCATAGGGAAATGTCATTTTAAATTCTATTTGAGATGAAAATGTTCACTTAGCTTTGTTATGAATCGAAATTTCTGTTTTGATTTGGTGTCCAAAACCTGGGAGGAGGAAATCAAAAATTGGAATTTTTTCCTTCCCACCTTACTCACTCCTGCCCACCCTTTTTTTCATGTTTCTTTTTCTTTTTTGCAACTGCTAGCAATAGAATGAATGATGTCTAGAATGTTTCCCTCTCATCTTATTTTTTTCCCCTTCTTCTTTAGGATTCAGATTCTGCAAACATTTATATACATGCTTAAGTTTACTCTCATTAGTTGATTTCTCCCAGTAGTAAGATTAAGCATGTGCCTAAATGTTTGCAGGATTGGGGCCTAACTTTCCAAATTTTCTCCAGTTTTGAAAAAAGAATTGTTGAAAACAATTGTTGAGGCTCCACCCCTGAAGGGTTAATTCATTAGACATTTACAATGTGAAAAGCCCTGAGGTATCTAGGATTCATTGGATTCCCACAAAAGCCAATGAAACCAAAGTGGGCGCAGAAGAGGTACAAGAACAGCAGTTGTTTAACACTAGCAGGCAATATGTATTTCAGTATAGCTCTTAACCATGCATAGGAGGGTGGAGTGGCAGCTGCCGTGTTCTGTAGTGAATAGGACTGAATACAAAGATACTTGCTCAGTAAGAAAACAAAGTTAGCTTATTCAGTGTAAGTGGCTGCTAAACCAAACAGAGACCAAAAACATCAGCCGAAGAAGAGATTTCAACCCAAATCTCCAGTGCAGAGAGCAGTCTGCTCTCCCCCAGATTAAAAGGCCAGTAACATCCCCCCCACTCCATCAAATATCTTTCTCCATAGAGAGAACTCAATACCTACCAGCTTCATCAGCTGGGATTTTAACCCTTACCTAACGTGCAACGTCTCAGACTGAGCAGGCCACCAAAACTGAGTTATGTAGGGCTGGGAGGACTGACACAGGAACGGAGGGTGACGAACGGAGGGGGGTGGGGGGGGTCTCCTTCGTGCTGGATCCTTCTTCCTCCTGCTCTTGTCAGTCCGGCTGCAATGCCAGGGAGAAACAGCCGAGCTGCAAGTGACTCTGCCTGGTGGGATGGGCTCAGCCCGCAGGTGAAGCAGCAGCCAGTCAGCTGATTGTCAGGGACCTGACCCAATGAGGGAGCCGCAGGTGGAGGAACAGAAAGGCAGGTACCCAGCAGCCAGGGGCAGGCAGAGCGTCTTGCCTTGCCCGGGGGAAGGCTCCAGGGAGGGGCTGGGTCCCAAGGCACCGTGGGGAATAACCGCGGGGGACGCCGGCCTGGGACATTTACTTCTCGGGCGTCTGGAGAACCCAGCGAGGCTCATCTTCGTGCGACTTACCCGACGGGGCTGCAGCGTCCGGCCCAGCTCATTGCATGTCTCCCGCCGCCTCCCCCCCCTCCCGGGCCCAGCTCATTGTATGTCTCCCGCCGCCCCCCCCCCCCCTCCCGGGCCCAGCTCATTGCATGTCTCCCTCCGCCCCCCCCCCCTCCCCGGGCCCAGCTCATTGCATGTCTCCCTCCGCCCCCCCCCCCGGGCCCAGCTCATTGCATGTCTCCCTCCGCCTCCCCGGGCCCAGCTCATTGCATGTCTCCCTCCGCCCCGCCCCCCCCCGGGCCCAGCTCATTGCATGTCTCCCTCCGCCCCGCCCACCCCGGCCCAGCTCATTGCATGTCTCCCTCCGCCCCGCCCCCCCCGGCCCAGCTCATTGCATGTCTCCCTCCGCCCCGCCCCCCCCGGCCCAGCTCATTGCATGTCTCCCTCCGCCCCAGCTTCCTCCAAAAGCCAACACTTAACCTCAGACTTCTCCCTCTTTTATTCTCAAAATGGAATCTTTGCTTAGTTTACCTGCTGAGAGGTGGAGAAATCCATCAGTGATTGGAGCTTACATTGTTTCTCTGGGCCCCTAGTTGATTTGGGTTGGTTTCAACTAATTCCTAAACAACTCTTCATTCCATCCAGACAGGGACATGATACTTACCTAGGTACCTTAGTCCCTCCTGACAGAAAACCTAATCCCTTTTCTCTCACAGTGGGTAACAATGCAGCATATAGGGGAAACTGAGGCACAGGTAGGGGTCATAAAAATATTACAAAAATTCCCATTTCATCACATGCACATCCTATAGATTTTGCCGCAAGCGATTCAGCTGGCAACAAAACCTTCTTTCAAGCCCATAATTTCTGGGAGAGTTAAGGGATATCTTTTAGAAAGACACACAATCTTGATGTAGAGGTAACAAAGTCCTGTGGCACCTTAAAGACTAACTATAAAGTTTTGAAGCATAAGCTTTTGTGGGCTAATACCCACTTCGTCGGATGCAAGCAGTGGAAGTGGGTATTAGCCCACGAAAGCTTATGCTTCAAAACTTTATAGTTAGTCTTTAAGGTGCCACAGGACTTTGTTACCTCTGCTATTCCAGACTAACATGGCTACCTCTCTGAATCTTGATGTAAAGATTTCCACTGGTGAGGAATTCACAATATACCTAAATCAGGGGTGGCCAACCTGTGGCTCCAGAGCCATGTGCAACTCTTCAGAAGTCAATATGAGGCTCCTTGTATAGGCACCGACTTCGGGACTGGAGCTACAGGCGCCAACTTTCCAATGTGCTGGCGGCGGGGTGCTCACTGCTCAACCCCTGCCTCTGCCACAGGCTCTGCCCCCCACTCCACCCCTTCCTGTCCCCTCCCCTGAGCTTGCAGCACCCTCCCTCCCGAGCGTCCTGCATGCCACAAAACAGCTGATTGGGAGGTACCCCGGGAGGGAGGGGGAGGCACTGATCAGTGGGGCTGCCAGTGGGTGGGAGGCGCTCGGAGCGGGGTGGGGGAGCTGATGGGAGGCTGCTAATGTATTACTGTGGCTCTTTGGCAATGTACATTAGTAAATTCTGGCTCCTTCTCAGGCACAGGTTGGCAACCCCTGCCCTAAATAGTTAGACACGCACACTTGTATGCATCCACACATACCCCACATCCTTTTTTAGTTTGCAAATGTGAAGATCATCTAAATGGGCTTAATTGTGAATTGTACACTGGATTAGTATCCAAACAAAGAGGAGTATTTTAGGTTGGGTACACAATTTGAAGGCAGGTTTTGTTGCCAGCTGATACATTTTTGAAAGCACATGTCATTCAATGCCCACTCTTGCTCCCATTCAGCTGAATGGTAAAACACCCACTGATTTCAATAGGAGCAGGACTGGACTTAAAATCTGCTAGTGATTTAAATGGGTGGCTTGGTTTCTAGAACTGGTCAGGAATTTTTCAATGAAATGTTTTTCTTGGAAAACACCAATTAATTAAAACCAATTTTTTTTCATTAAAATGAGTCAGCTGAGGAAGGTTGGGAAAGTTTTTTCAAGTCCAGAAAAGAACCTCTGATCAAAGTGAGCAAGTGAGATCCCAGGAGAGCCAACTGTTTAGGGTACTCATCAGGCCTAAGGGGCTGCAGAACCAGTTTCAAATCCCTCCCCCAAATGAGGCAAGAAGTAATTTGAAGCGGAGTCTCCCACAGCCAAGGTGAGTGACCTAATCACAGGCTGTAGACTCAATATCTGCTTCTATCTATGGCCCAATTAATTTTAATTAGTTATACAAAGCAGAACAGGTCCTAAAGGAAAGATTGGTTCGATAGCCCAGTGGTTAGGGCACTAGTGTAGGATATAGAGGATAGATGTGCAAGTCTCTCTTGAATCAGGCAAAGTAAGAATTTAAATTTAGGTCACTGACATTCCAGGTGGGGGCTCTAACCACGAGGCTACTGGTTATTCTAGGGTGGGGTCTCATTTTTCACAAAAATCAGAGAAAAAGTCGTGGCTACATTCTTATAAGAAACAAACAAATTCTGAAATCTTCCACAAAACAGAATTCTTGTTTTCCAGCTAATCTTAAATCAGCAACACACCTGGCACCAACACCCTCCTTTAGATTCTGATACAGTGCAATTACTCCATCAAGAAAAGTGAGACAGAAATCAGCTATACAGTTTAAATCACTTGCTCTTCTCTGTACAGTGGATGCCCCCAAACAATTCTGAGAGTTGCAAGGGAAGCTGGAGAGCTTTCATCTATCTAATCTACTAGGCCTAAGTGTTTCTACAGCACACGTCACAATGGTATCTAAGAGCCATGCATACGAGTCAAAGCTAATTTTTTACTCCAGATTGACTAATGAGGAAGTCATATACATTTATGAAGACTAAATGACAACTCAGAGATATGGGATGAAGCTATGTTCTGTTTTTTCCAGTGGTGCTTAGGATCAGATATAAAGCCAAATCTACATTTTGTTTTATTTTTCAGGGTTCCAGTTGTTTCCTGAAGTAGAGATGATTAGGGAGACTATATTGATGACTGAAAATTCTTCTGAAGGGATCTGAATAGTTCAACTTGTTTGTTCTAGCTTATAAAAGAGCTAAATTAAGGTATTTTTGATACTGTTGGCTACTGACTTTATAATGCCCATGGCCAAGTCTACATTACATTTTTTTTGCCAGCAAATAGTGTTGTTTAGATGTGTGATATTTTTTTCTGCAACATTTCCATGCTAAGAAAAGCCCTGGTGTAGATGCAGTTATACTGGCATAAAATCACTTTTTCCAGTATAGTTTATTTAGCTCACGTTTTTTTTTGCTGGTATAAGCTACATCTATACTATGAGGATTTTGACAGAATAAAACTTTGAAGTATAGACTAGGCCTAAGTGTAAGAAGCTAAGTATTTAAGTTACCAGTATGTTCCATTCTGACTGTTCCCAAATTCTTGTGGCTGTTTCATTGGATGTGGGATCTTTCCTCGTCCCCATACAGAACACAAAATGTAGGGTTAGTATGGTGTTAGGACCGGAAGACATTGTGACGGGCAATCTCTAAGACTGTAGTTACGCTTCTGAGTCAACTCCAGGAGAGTGCATAGTGATGTTGTAGAATGTGTAAGATATTGTTATAGTGTAAGGCCTAGGAGTAGGAGTCGCTCCCTCAGCCCCCCTCCTCGTTAGGGCACTAGGCCATGAATAGCACTCTCAAGGTAACGGTAGCTCGTTATCTCTTGAGAGGATGAACTCAGTACACAGTCCTGCTACTGCCTTGTTTTGTCTCCCTCCTGTTCTCTGCCCCTCTTTGTTATCTGTATGTGCTTGAAAGCAAATTCCTAGCTGTTTACCCTGTCTGTGTGAGAGCAAACGGGTGGGGAACTAATTGGGGAAACTAAGGTAGAAGTACGTAGTCATTGAGTGTAACCAATCAATTGTTGCTTGCAAATGAGATATGAATATGTATGAGATGCAAATGTGTGAGTGTACTTAAGCCCACTCCTGTGGGCTATCCTTGGGGCTTTCCTTACTCTTTTCCCCGGCCTATGGCTCCGAAGAGGTCGGGTACTCCTTCTGCGGTCGCGCTGATCTGATAAGCCCCCTCAGCGCCAGGACCGGGACCTTCCAATAAACTCACCTACTTTATTCATTTAACCACGTGTGTGGCCTTGTCTCGCAATCTCCAAAGTACCTCACAACATTTGGCGTCACGAACAGGATATTGCTGAGATAATGCCCCTGTGGTCGAAGGCGGGAGTGGCAGGGCAGCAATCGCTGGCCCTGCAGCGCGTGCCCGGATGGCCCTCTGCGGAGCGATGGGGGTCGGTGGCATGCCTGGTGGCTGGTATCCCGGAGCAGCTTGTAGCGGGGTTGCACCGAGTGAGCCGGCGGTCTGGGACGGAGCAGCGCGCTATGGGTGAGTTGGCGTGGCTGTGTTTAATCCTGCTCCGGGCCCAGGACAGTGAGCTCCTGAGAGTGCAGGAGCTCTTAGAAGATAAGAGACAGGAATGTTTGGCGCAGGCCGAGGCGCGGGGGATAGCGCAGGAGATAGTTACCTCGCAGGCGGGGAGGGTAGAGCCCCTCGCAGGCCGCTGTGAGATACTAGTAGCATGTTGTCAGCAGACGCCGGGAAGGCAGAAGCGAAAGCCTGTTCCAGAGGCACAGTCAGAGGTGCAGACTGGAGTGCAGGAGGTGGTTATCTCGCAGGCGGAGAGGGTAGAGCCCCTCGCAGGCCGCTGTGAGATACTGGTAGCACGTTGTCAGCAGACGCCGGGAAGGCAGGGGCGAAAGCCCGTTCCAGATGCCCAGGTCAGGGTGGCTACAGTAGCCGGCTGGGATCCTGGGATCTGAGGTGGATAGCATCTGGAATTTCTCCTCGGGCTGGACAGCGAGGAGGCCCCCCCCCCCCAAGTATAAGTGTAAGTGTGTGTATGGGGGGGTAATGGCAGTGTGTCGCAGTTTGAAGTTGCATACATCTTTAAAAGTAGGTATAGAAGTTCTGTGCCAAGAGTGTTATCAGTTAAGCTGGCACCCAGCCCAGAGCTGGGAGTCAGCCTGGAATTTGCAGCTGGCCTGGACAGTGGCCCCTCCCTTTCCCCCCAGCTGGGGGGGAAGAGGGGGGAAAAAGTGGCGGAAAAGAGTTAAGTGTTTGCCTGCCAGCTGCCAGCAGTTGATGTAGGTAGATTTTGTTGGTGTGGTCCTGCCGGCAGGCACACACCTGTGTTCGTACCTTGATGATGGTACGAACACCTCACGGGGGAGGGCACTGAGGCGCTGTACCGAGTCACGGAGGGACTCGAGGGGCAGGGCTGGGCCCTAAACCCCGAGAAGATCCAGGGGCCTGCCCGCACTATGGTGTCTCCGAGAAACCTCTGGATGGGGCCAGAGTGCCAGATTCCCCCGAAGGTGCACCACACCGTACAGAGCTACCCTGTGTCCCAGGACAAGAGGGAGCTACAAGTTCACCTGAGCCTTGTGGGTTTCTGGCATGTCTTCATCATCCCCCACCTGGCCTTTGTGACGCGCCCTTTCCAAGCCTTGGTGTGCAGGGCCACCCCCTGGCGGTGGTAGGTCCACCACCAACAGGCTTTTGATTTGACCAAGGAGGCACTGACCATATGTTTGCCTCAATGCCCCCCCCCCGGGGGGGGGGCTTTTGAACTGGAAGTGACCACTGTGGCTGACGTGGCCTCCTGGGGCCTCTGGTAGCAGGTGGGCGCTCAACGGAAAGAGCCTATTGGGTTCTGGTCGCGCACCCTGCGAGGGGCAGAGAGTGGGTACACCCCGCTAGAGAAACAATTGCTTGCAGTGGTCTGGGCCCTACAGGATACAGAGCGCGTCACCGGGCCTACTCCCGTGACAGTCCGGACACCGATCCCTCTGGGCAGCTGGGTCCGGGCAGAAGCCACCCGGGAGCAGACAGGGGTGGCCCAGGCGGCAACCCTGTTCAAATGGAAACACTATTTACAACAACGGATGCTGCTGGGCAAGGCAGCCATTTCTACACCTCATGCTCTGCTGCTGGGGGCGATCACCTTCGAGCATGTCCCCGCCCTCGCAGACGACCTGCCAGAAGCTGAACCGCCAGTGGCCCCACCTCCGGTGACGGAGGCTCCAGAACCCGGGGCCTTGGCGGCCAGCGAGCAGCAGTATGCCTGGTTTACAGATGGCTCCGCCATATACACCGATCACGGAGTCAGACAGTGGAGGGCCATTGCCTACGCCCCCTATGCTGAGGAGATCATACTGAACTGGGGCACCGGGGGCTCAAGCCAATGGGTAGAGCTCCGCGCAGCGGCGGCGGCCCTGGAGGACTACCCCCCGAAGGCCTACCTGTACACAGACAGCTGGGTGGTGTACAAGGGACTGCGAACTTGGATGACAACATGGGAAGCCAAGGACTGGCGGCTTGCGGACCGCCCCCTCTGGGGTGCAGCCCTCTGGAAACAACTGTTGGCCTACGCATGGGCAGCCCCCCTGGCCGTACGGCACGTGGATGCCCACACCAAGGCCGACACCCTGGAGGCCGCTGGAACGCAGAAGCCGATGCCCTGGCGAAGGGGCCACGCTTGGCCCTAGCGGAAAAAGTACATGCAGAGGCGGGACATCGAGGCGCTCTAGCGACGCAGCTGTACGGGCGAGAGAAGGGCCTTCACCTGCCACTCTCCTACTGCCGCGTCGCCCGCCTCAACTGCGCCAGGTGCACACGTCTCACCCCCATGGCCCTCCCAGGTCCAGAGGGCCACATCAGTCGGGCGACTGCGCCTTGCCAAGACTGGCAGGTGGACTACATCGGCCCCCTGCCTCCAGAAAGGAAGCACCGGTACATCCTCACTGCTGTGGACACCTACACAGGCTTGCTGTTTGTGGCACCCAGCGCCTCTGCCAACGCCGCCACCACGGTGACAGCCCTCGACCGCCTGATGCAACGGTATGGTGCCCTGCGGCGTATCCAGAGTGACCAGGGCACCCACTTCACCGCCCAGAGTGTACGAGATTGTCAACATTGATGTCAGATGTCAACATTGAGTGGCTGTACCATCTTCCGTACTCCCCCACAGCAAGTGGGTTGATCGAGCGCATGAATGGCCTGCTGAAAGATCAAATCAGGCGGTTGACACCTTCCATGACTCTAAGAGGGTGGTCTGGTGTGCCTGAGAAAGCAGTGTGGCTGCTGAATAACCGTTTTGTGGGCCCCCACACTCCGTACCAACGGCTGGCCCTGCAGACCCCACCGATGGTCTGCTTGCGCATACGGTTGCAGCAATTGCCAGGGGAGCTGGACACCGCACAGAACCAGGTTCGCCTTATGGCATCCGAGCCTAGTGTCTTGGCCGTGGGTGCCACCACCCATCCCTGGGCTGTTCATGCCACGGTGCACTGCCAGCCACCCACCTTGTTCTTTTTGTCCTCTCTGGTGGAAGGGCTGGCCTTCTTCCCTCCATACTGGCACAGTGGGGATGAGACCCTGGGTACTGTGAGCTGTGGGAACCAGACTGACACTTCCCTCCAGTGGGAGGTGGGGGTTGTTCTTTGTAATCTGTGTCCGCTCTTCCCCCCTATTACAGGTGTAAGGTGAGGAGACAGCGACCTCGGAAGGCGTTCCCCTGGCCAGTATCTGGTAGATCCATCCTGAGAGGGAAGCCAAAGCCGAGACCGTCCTTGCTACAGGGGAAAGCTGGGCTTTGATGTTACCAGACCAGGAGGACCGCCCCCAGACGGCCTCCTGGCACTGTCTAACTAACTGTTTTTTGTGATTTCCTTGTAGTGTTTCTTGTGTCTAGCAGCAGACAGGTGTGTGGGTGAACTGGCTTCCACCCTACAGCAGTTGGAATCCACGTGAGTAAGCGCCAAGATGCAGACGGAGGGGCGCCCCATGGAGGCACAGGGCCGGAGTCTCACCCTGGCCTGCATGGTCCTTGCCATGAGTCAGCGTGGCAGGACCCGGAGCCGAACGGCGTGTGAGTGCGAGTACATCAGCTGCCAGACGAGATGGAGGAGGACCTGGTCCAGTTGTTGAGTCCGGGCCAGGCTCTCTGGATGTGGGCACGACCGCACACCTCTGGCTGGCCAATGCCAGGGTGTGCTGCCGGTGGCCTGCCTTGTTTTGTGTTTGTCTTTTTGTTTGCAGAGTTAACACTTGACTCCCTGGACGGGTACAGCAGAGATGCGAAGCTGGTTGCTGTGGCCTATGAGAACCAGACGGCTGCCTTCCCCCACTGGGAGGCAGAGACCGCTTTGTAATCTGTGCTTGTTCACCTCCTTTCACAGGTGCAAAGCGAAGCAACAGTGATCGTGGAGGCCGCTCTCCCCCCGTGCCTGGCCAGTGTCTGATGAGCTTCTCCAAGATGGAAGCAGGAGCTGAAGTCATCTAAGAAGCGATGGGGGGAGGGAGGAGCTAGTGTTGGCTTTGAGTATTTGTGTTGTTTTGTGGTTGGTTTTGTGTGTGTCTGGGTAGGGAGCCAGGGGTAAGGGGAGGCCTCAGGTGCCTCTGATGCTTGTCTCCTTCACCCTCCCTTTCCTTGTGTGTGTGCAGAGGAGAGAGGGGGCACCTTGGTACTCAGTGCCCCCGTTGTTTGTGTTGCCCTCTTGTTCCCTGGAGTCTCGTTAGAAGCGTGGGGAGGAATGTTAGGACCGGAAGACATTGTGACGGGCAATCTCTAAGACTGTAGTTACGCTTCTGAGTCAACTCCAGGAGAGTGCATAGTGATGTTGTAGAATGTGTAAGATATTGTTATAGTGTAAGGCCTAGGAGTAGGAGTCGCTCCCTCAGCCCCCCTCCTCGTTAGGGCACTAGGCCATGAATAGCACTCTCAAGGTAACGGTAGCTCGTTATCTCTTGAGAGGATGAACTCAGTACACAGTCCTGCTACTGCCTTGTTTTGTCTCCCTCCTGTTCTCTGCCCCTCTTTGTTATCTGTATGTGCTTGAAAGCAAATTCCTAGCTGTTTACCCTGTCTGTGTGAGAGCAAACGGGTGGGGAACTAATTGGGGAAACTAAGGTAGAAGTACGTAGTCATTGAGTGTAACCAATCAATTGTTGCTTGCAAATGAGATATGAATATGTATGAGATGCAAATGTGTGAGTGTACTTAAGCCCACTCCTGTGGGCTATCCTTGGGGCTTTCCTTACTCTTTTCCCCGGCCTATGGCTCCGAAGAGGTCGGGTACTCCTTCTGCGGTCGCGCTGATCTGATAAGCCCCCTCAGCGCCAGGACCGGGACCTTCCAATAAACTCACCTACTTTATTCATTTAACCACGTGTGTGGCCTTGTCTCGCAATCTCCAAAGTACCTCACAACATATGGTCTGATTTTTCTTCTTTTGGCTTACAGAGGAATGGCTTCCCGGGTAAGTCCTGGCCATGCAATGTGCCTGATGACTTGTTACTTGTATTTATGTTAAGTCCATGATCATGTTTATAGGTGGATACATTTATTTTGCAATGTTTTTCAGGACTGACATAGCAGTGGGGACCTTGTATTAGAGTATTTACTAAGTTTCTACTGCCATCCTCACCTCATAATCATCTTCTGAAGGCAATTCCCATGGTGGGGCGCAGATGTCTGAAATTTGTTTTTCTGCCACTATTGTGTATTGTCAGGTGAAAATTGGCAATTATTTCCTCCAGTGTTCAAAGAGATTTAACAAACATGTGGGCGTGCTACCCTTACTATGCTTGGGTTTGTAACTATTAACCCTCTCCACGGCTTATTAACTGAAAACCAACAAACTGTAAATTAAAGCAAAAAGAATTTGAAATTTAAGAATTTAAAGCATACCTAGTGGAGGGAGATCAGAGGGGAGCCCAGAATTCCAAACGTGGCACCTTTTGAACTCACCGACACAGGCAGTGGCTGGAGCAGGCACATGCTTGGGTCGCCCAACGTTGAAGTCAGTGGGGCTCCACACAGGTGCAAGGGTCCAGTCTTGCAGATCCACCAGCTGGAAGCATGGTTTCTCTCCGTGTATGGAAAACCATAAAGTCAGCACTATGGAGGGTTTGTTTTCATGAACAATTATGGAATTGATGGGATGACAGCCTGTTAGGCATATTTGAAGTTGCAGGTGTATCATTGTTTAAAGTGATAATTGCTTTTATGTTTACATTTATTCTAACTGTTGGGACCATTACTAAGCTCAGTGCATTAAAGCAGCAATGCCCCCAACCCTTTTATTTTTTACATTTTCCCACCCCCATTTCTACTCTCACTGACATGACATTTATAACCCTCCATTTTCACTTAAGAAGCAGGTTAATTTTTTCTCACTTAAACATACAAGAGAGAGCTCACTTTTTCTCCCACAGGTGTAAAAATAAATAAATCTTCAAGCTAGTTTCTTTGTATCAATGAATGTTTTAGCTGTCTCAAAGCTATGTAGTAGGACTTTCAAGATGCTTTACTATTTGAAAAGTATGCTTGTCTGGGTAAATTTTGTCTACGCTTTGTTCCTTTGTCTAATCAAATAAATAAACCGATGCAACCCAAGGATAATTATTGTATTTCATATCAGTGAGATCTTCAAAGAAAACATGTAAATTGTAGACTACAAAACAATTCTAAAATATTCACAGGCATATTCTGCTTCAGGAAACATATACATATTCATTGACTGTCTTTATTTGTCTTCAAAACACTGAAATAATTTGATTCTGCAGAATAAATCACATGGAATTTTAAAAATAAATCCATTTGTTTCCAGCCAAGACTCCAGTATAGTTTCTCATTAAGTGATTAACATTTCTGCAATCATATTGAGCAGGCAAGAGTACTAATGAAGACATATTGGTTTGCTATGGTGCTTTCTATCCTCAACAGGAGATTTTCAAATTATTGTCATTTACATGGAATTTTCCCATGAATACCAATTCTCCTATTTCTAAAATTAAAGGTTGGTTAAGATTTATAGCAATTATTTTTACTTGGATACTTGGCACTTGAAGTGAACATGTCATACCTTTCTATTTTAAAATACTACACCCATTGAAATGGCAAAATCCCCAGTGACTAGTGCGAGCAGCATCAGACCCAACAGGGCTAAATGTAATTTATTGTGTTCTTTCAATGTTTAGCTGCATAATTTATGCAGGGGGGTTCAAGTTTGCATACACTTATCTACAATACCAAGTTCCAGTGACTACAGGAAAAGGAGATCTGTGTTCTAGTCCAGGCTGTCTTACAGACTTGCTGTTTAATTGTGACCCTGTCACACAGCACAAGGAAAGGTGGACAAATGGTTAGGACGCTAGTCTGGGATTTGAAACATCTGTGTTCAATTCCATACAGCCGCCTTAGGGGACCTTGGGAAAGTCACTAAATCTCTCTGTGCCTCGGTCTCCCATCTGTAAAATGGGGATAATAGCACTTCTGGGATGTTGTGAGGATAAATATAATAAAGAGTGTGAGGTGCTCAGAGACTATGCTCATGGGACCATAGTATTGTAGAGAGATTAGACCCCCAAATGGTCTCTTTCATGCTCACATTAGAAAGCTAGGGCCTCATTTATAATGACATTGTGGGTGTTAGCCATTGAAGGCACCCAAAAATTGAGGCATGTAGAAGCTACTTTTGAAAAATGGCTTATTTCACTTTCTATAGAGAAGTGCTTGTAAAGTGCTTTGAGATCTTTGGATGAAAATAGTTTATTTTACTTCCCAAGCCAGAATGAGCTATACTGGTATGAACACCTATATATTGGTATAACTGCCACACTAGTTCCCCCCCCCCCCCAAACACACTTTAATTATACCAGTATGGTTAAAGGAGCAACACTTGCTAGTGCTAGTGCAGATCTGTGGAGCTACAGTTCTTTTTAGCCAGACAGGAGCACCATTTACACTCCTCTAGCCCCAGGAAGGAACTGACTAGGCCCAGTTCTGCAGCTCCTTTTATACAGCCATCCTGGGCCCTGATTGGCTGCAGGGGAAGCAGCCAATCAAGGCTGCTTGATGGACTCCTTTACTGCTCCTTTCCTGGGACAGATGTTGCAGGATACTGAGGCCTCCAGCAAGGGGCCTCTGGACCTAGTCCATCCCGTCATAGTCCTACAAATACCAACAGGCACAGAGCGTATTGTTGTGAGTAGTCTCATTGGCTAGTGATATGCTGTCTGGAAATACGTATGTGCAGGAGCAGGCCCGAGAGCCTGTTAAAATGGAAAGAATTAAACAAAAAAATTAATGTTATAATCCCTAATGCTGCTCATCCAGTTACTGGAATGACAACAGACTAGTGAGTTCCAGTTCTGCTTCTATTATTATTTATAGGATGATGGCACCTAAAGGTCTCAGAGATCTGGACCTGATTGCAGTAGGCACTGGCCAGAGGCAGACTACTTAGTCTCTGCTCTGAAGAGTTTACCGTCCAGATAGACAAAGGTGGGAATAGAAACAGAGACACCAGAAGGTGTGTTGCCTAAGGTCTCAGAACAGGTCAGTGGCAGAACTAAGACTACAACCCATGGCTCCTGTCTTCCAAGCCAGAGCCCAGTGCACACACGGCCTCTCTTCTAACCACTCTCCCTTCTCTTGCACTCTTAATAATGCTGCCATGTTCTGGTTGCAGGGAGATGTTTCAATTCAAACGATAGGCAGTTTTCATTATTTGGCATTTATTAAATTCCTAAAAACCCCTTTGTATAAATATTCAGTTTTGTAAAATATTCTTCCCAGAAAACTGCACCAAAATTTGGCAATAAAATATGCATATTTATGGCACTGTATTAATAATATCAGACACTGTTACCTTCAAGGAATGGCTGTAATCCATTGCACATTTGGATGCACAAAACTTTTAAAACTGCAATAATAAAATTTAACCATAGTGTAAAAGAACTTAAAAGGATTGTTATTTCCTGCAAAATTGTTACACTTGCAGCAGCTGTCTTCCTTGAATTTTTGCTTTAAGACTAAACGACTTATTCCTCATTATTTTCTCATATTATACAAAGTATTCTAACAGGGCCTGGAAGCTGAATACCATGTTAACAATACACACTTTTGTAAATTTATGTCCATATTGATGCTGAAGGCATACCTGAAATTGCATAACCATACTGTATATTTCTATTATGCTGTAAGTACAGTCTCAGACATAATAGGATTTATTCATAGTATATTTACTCCACGGATGCAAGCATAATATGTAAATGTCTGAAGCTTAGACTGGGAATTGCCTACTGCTGCTTTCAAGTCATGCAGCATTCTCTGCACTCCAAATGAAGGTTGACAGCAGAAAAGGCAGAGCTGTACTGCCAAGGAAAAGTATTACAGAAGGATCAAGCTTGCATATCATTAGTTTGCCACTGAATTATAATACAGAATGACAGTGGACACACAGTTGGAGCTTCCACCACTACTTTCTTGAATTGAGCAACTGTGTAGTGTGAGAGTGAACATTTTTGATTTGGGAAGGTCCCGTCACAGAGTGGTTTGACCAGAGAAAGCCCTCTTTTTATATCAAATTCATGTACCAAGTAACTTTGTGTTGAAACTAATCTAATTAAAGGGTTCTGATCTTGTTTACAAGTTGTTAAGAATGAACAGATCAGCGGAATGGACTAAATACAGAAGCAGTCAAGACAATATTTTTTCCCTGGAATAAAAATTGGAATTCCAGAAACCTGGTGGGTCAGATCATCATAGCTCCATTGACTTTAGTGGAACTGTGCCAGGTTTGACCAGCAGAGATCTGTCCCACTGTCTCCTCATCAGCAGGAGTTACAGAATGGGATGTACAGTAGACTCTCGATTATCCAGGATTGGGTTAACCAGGATGTGGATTAACCAGGATGTTAAAAATACGCGTAACTCGCAGGGCCAGCTCTGGCTTTGTTGCCGCCCCAAGCACAACCCCCTCCCCCCCCCAAACCCACCAGGGTGCAGGGCAGCCAGTGACCCAACACCCCCTCCCCCCAGTGCAGGGTGGCTGGTGAACCAACCTCCCTCTCCATATTTCCTATGGATGATGATTATCCGGGATTTTATTAACCAGGATTAATTTTTTCCCTATCATCCTGGATAATCGAGATTCTACAGTATAAGAAAAGGCGGGTTTGTGATTAGAACTTCCTCTGAGGCAACAAACTCAAGTCACGCAATCATTTTTCAAAGTTGCAAAAAAAAAATTAACAATAAAAACTGCTTACAAGGTGGTTTCTGAAGGGTAGGTAGCTGGACCAAGAGAGAATAATCCAAGCTCAGCTGCTGCAGCTCCAGGTCTAAGCAAATATGTGAGTAAGCATCTTTAGCTGTGTATACATTTTAATTCACACCTTTCCAGCCACTTATTGCTTTTGCAAACATATATTTTTTTAAATGAATCAATTGCCCATAAAAGGTGTCAGATTGTCAACACTGGAAATGCAATCCTTTGGTTACTGAACAGATACCAAACAGCATGTACAAGCTTACCAGATGGGGAGCGGGTCAAAGGCTTGCCGTGTGGATCCTGGAAGCAGTGGCACGTCTCCCCGTCCAGCTCCTTCACGTAGGGGCGGCCAGGGGGCTCTACGCATACTGCCCCCACCCCAAGTGCCACCCCCCGCAGCTCCCATTGGCTGGCACCTGTGGACAGAGCAGTATGCAGAGCCACATGGTCGGCACCATGCCTCCGTGTAGAAGCTATAGGGAGATATATTACTGCTCTGAGAGCTGGGAGGGGGGACACCTGCAGATTGGGCAGCATGCAGAGCCACCTGGCCAGACCTCCACGTAGGAGCCAGAGGTGGAACATGCTGCTGCTTCCGGGAGTTGCTTGAGGTAAGTGCTGCCTGGAGTCTGCACCCTAAACCTCCCTCCCCATGCCCCAACTCCCTGCCCCAGCCCTGAACCCCTCCCACCCTCCAAATCCCTCAGTTCCAGCCCGGAACACCCTCCTGCACCACAGCCTCACCTGAGAGCCTGCATCCCCAACTGGAGCCCTCACCCTGCGCCCCAGCCCTGATCCCACTCTCACCCTCGGAACCTTTCGGTCCCAGTACAGAGCACCCTCTTGCACCCCAAACAACTCATCCCCAGCCCCACCCAGAGCCTGCACCCCCAGCCAGAGTCCTCACATCCCCCCACACCCCAGAGCCGAGCCCCCTCCTACACCCTGAACTCATTTCTGGCCCCACCCCGGAGCCTGCACCCCCAGCTGGAGCCCTCGCCCCCTCACATCCCAACCCCCAATTTCATGAGCATTCATGGTCCACGGTACAATTTTTATACTCAGATGTGGCCCTCAGGCCAAAACGTTTGCCCACCTCTGGCCTAGCCCCTTGAAGACAATGGGAAGATTGTTTTTTAACTCAGACTTCAGACCAGGCCCTCAATCTCCACCTGAATGGATGTCTTGATACATTGGAAATAAAATATACAGGCCCCGCCACCTTCACCTAATGAAGGACAATGGTAACATTCCTTCTCATGATAATCTTCCTATAAAAACCCATCACAATCTTTACTGAACACGAAACCATCAAGTGTTGAAAGAAAAAGGCAACAACCTAGAACTTAAAAATATAAAGATCCTTTTAATTAAAGGTTTAAAACAGCAAGAAGGCACCAAAGCATCTTTGTCTTATCTCTCAGATAAAGACCTCCTGGGCTAAGCTTGGCAAATCCTTATCTGGCAGATAAAGGACCACTATGATGGGCCTTATCGCTTAATTAAATCATAATACCATGAACAATGAAGTCAATAATTTGTTATACAAGAGAGCACTTCAAATTGTGTCTGTATTGGACAAAGCATCTCTATTGGCTCTCTGTATTGTGGATGGTGTAATGGGTCATGTTTCATAACCTGTTCCTGGGCAGGAAGGAACTGATTATAAACAAAGCTTAATGTGGATAGCTGGGGATAAATAAATCTGATGGATTGACCAGATACATGAAAGAGCCCAGGAAGAAACTGATTTGACATATTAAGTGCCTGATCCTGCCAGCCCTTCATGTGTGGTGGATGTCAATGGGGGTCCTGCATATGGAACATTTGTAGGATCTAGCCCAGCCAAAATGCAGAGGCAGCTCACTAGCACAATGCAAAAGTAAATATATCCCTAAATCATTTTTAAAACACTGTGAAAGCAATGAAGCAAATTCAGTCAATGAGAACAGACACCGGGGTGAGGCCTGATAGTAAGTAATAGGACTATAGTTCACATTGGTGTAACATTAATGTCTATATACACCAGTGTGAGAGGAGAATTAAGCCAATAACATATATCAGTAGTCTTTACACAGCAACGAAGACCATACTACAGTGTTTTTTAGCCTGGCGGTCCACAGACTATGTCTAAGAATTCCAGAGGGATCTGCATCGCCATTTGAAATTTTCTAGGGGTCAGCAAACAAAAAAAGGTTGAAAACTACAGCCCTAGTATCAAGTTTCCTTTTTTAAAATCAGCCTTCCATGAACATCAAAGCCAGCCCAAAGTTATCTTGTTTGATATACAGATAAGTGTATTTTCAGAAAACTGTTTAATACTTGCGGTTCTTTACAAATAAACCCATTATTAAAACAAAGCATTGACAAGATCTTTTCATTTATTTTTCATAGTGTCAAATGCTCCTGTCAGCAGTGGCACCTCTGTGAGCATATGCAAAACTTCAAATAACATCAATTGTAAGGGACCAGGCCTAGACAGTCTGGCTCTATGGTCACAGATGTGCCGATGTCCAAATGTTGACGACAGTCATAAGACAGTAATTCTTGAGCAAGGGTCGGAAGAATCACTAGAACTAGTTCAATAAACAAGAGTCACAGTTAGAGTTAGGCCTGGGTCAGAACCAGAAGTAGTACCAGGTTGGAATCAGAAGGCAAGAGTCAGAGATCAGAAGACAAGATATGGTCAGGAGTCACAAGAGGCCAGAAGGCAGTGTGATTGCCAAGACAACTTCCTGGGCCACCCTCCAGAATTAAATAGTGTACTTGACCAATCAGAGGGTCACAGGCTGTAGTAGAAAGAAAGACACTGAGACATGAGGCCTGGTATATGAGGCCCAGTATGAGCCTGACGCCTGAACTAAAGTAGTAGTCAGGTCCTGCTAATATAAAACAAAGTTAGCAAAACTCAGGCTGAGTAGAAGTTGGGTCCTGCTATAAAACATGCCTGCTTGCAAGTTCACAGAAACTGGCAAGAACAGGCCTGGTATTGCAAAAACACACATATTCCTAAGAAGTGCTAGGCACAGGACACTCATGCAAACACATTCCAGAAGGGCATAGGCAGTGGGTATAATAGGCCACAGGAGACTAAGCCTCCGCTAACCCAAGCCATCCATGCAGAAGAGTGGTACCCTGCTATAGGGTTATGGTGTAAACACACTCCTCAAAGAGGATACAAGGACACACTGACCCCCTCGTAAAGACCACCTGAACAAACCATGCCTATCTGTGGAGCACCCCTGAAGAAGGGTAATGTAAGGATCTGTGAGACTAGAACCCAGATCTGTAGGGTGACAGGATGATGAATAGAGATGTTTTGATCCAACCACCATGTACAACAGGGGTGGGGAACCTTTTTTTCCACCAAGGGCAATTTTGACCCTTATAAAGTCATCCGCGGGCCGCTCTCCCCCCCTCCCCCCCAGCCCAGGCTGGCAATGGGAGCTGAGACCCCAGCTGGCAAGGGGCCAGCAGGGGAAATCCCAAAGCAGTGGCAGGTGGAGTCCTTAGCCCTGCACTACTTTGGGGTTTCCCCCACTGGCCCCTTGCCAGCCAGGGTCCTGCCGCCTGCTTGACCCGCCCAGCCCGGTCTCTCCCCTCCCCCAAACCTCCTTCCCTCCCCCTCCCAACTGACCCACCCAGCCCGGTCTCTCCCCCCCAAACCTTCTTCCCTCCCCCCCCCCCAAGTGACCCACCCAGCCCGGTCTCTCCCCCGACCGTCAGCTCCCCGCAGCTCCTTGTTTCGCCGCCCGGCAGAGGGTGGCTGCGCGGCGCTTCCCGGCCCCAGCGCGGAGCCGCCCCCAGCTGGTGGTGGCAGCGGCCCACGCGGCACCTCCCGGCCCCATAGCGGAGCTGCCCCCGGCTGGCGGTGGCGGCCCGCACGGCACTTCCCGGCCCCAGCGCGGAGCCGCCCCTGGGCAGTGGCCGCGGGCTGGATAAAATGATTTGGCGGGCCGTATAAGGCCCGCGGGCCGGAGGTTCCCCACCCCTGATGTACAAGGTAAAGGGTTGTAGTTAGCTATGTTAGAGGGGCAATATGTAACTTGTTTGTATCAATGTATAAAGGGGAGGCTCAGAGGGAATGTCTTTGGCCAGCCGAGGGTGGAATGGGAAGTCCTGCCATTCACTAAGCTGAGTCCACTGTCACAGACATAAGTCTCTTAGTATCCCTGTAGAGTCTGTCAGGTGCTATTAACGTGCTTCGTCTCCAGTAAACCTGGCCGGGTGCCTTCACTACTAAACCATGCCTTGCAGTCCTATTGGGCAGTTCAATCGAATCCTGCTGTATGGGTTCTCTGGCCAGATCCAGTGCAGCACACAGAGAGAACACATATGCAACCAGTGACTAACTACATAGGCTACTGTCATTCTGGACACTTTGGGCAGTACTTCCTGCAGCACCCAATTTCTAGGATCCAGCTCTACCTACTGTCCTAGTAGGAATGTCAGCTGTTCCAGGCTCTACAGACCTGGGTTCTAGTCCCACAGATCCTTACATTACCCTTCTTCAGGGGTGCTCCACTGATAGGCCTGGCTTCTTCAGGTGGTCTTGATGAAAACTTTTGACCAGGTCAGGGGCATGGACATGGACAGCAGGTTTCCAGGAGTGCTCTTCAGGACCTTAGCCCTCCCAATCAGCTAGGTACTACAGTCTCCCGCTCTGCAGTTTAGAGCTGAGGCTAGCATGGACTATATATTTCTCAAGCCTTTGGATCTGGACTGGTGAGGTGGCTGTTGGGACCAGTCAGAAGAGCAGTCCTCTGTGTAAGGCTTCAGGAGAGACACATGGAAAACAGGGTGTATTTTCAGGGAACAAGGGACCTGCAATTTGAAGGTGACAAGGTTGATTTGCTGACAAATCTGGAACAGTTCAAGGTCTAGCTTGTGGGATGTCCTGTTTGTAGGGAGATATTTTACTGCAAGCCAGATCTTCTGACGCACAGTGAGAACTGGGCCTTCCTGGCATTGATGGTCTGTATAATGCTTGTAGTTCCTTTTCACATCCTTGAGGTGGTCCTTGAGTTCCTCCTGGATTTGATGAATTCATTGGATCTAGCCAGCAGCTGCTGGATTCAGGAAGGCTGTTGAAAGGCCATGTGGAAGTGAGGATGGAACCCATAATTTTCAAAAAGGGGATCTGCCCCATGGAGGCGTGGTTGGTAGTGTTGTATGAGAACTCATCATAAGGACAGAGGGAGGACCAGTTACCTTGACAGTAGTTGACAAAGTACTTTAGGTATTGCACTAATACTTGTTTCACCCCCTCTGTCTGCCCATCTGGCTGGGGTGTGATGCAGAAGAGGTAAAACGTTGATTGTCCACCAGCCAGAACATTTCATGCCAAAGCATGAGACAAACTCTGGGCCCCAGTCTGAGTTGATACGGTTCAGAAGCCCATGAAGAAGGATCACATGCACCACTAAGAGTCAAGCCACTGTTTCACCATAGGGCAGGCGGTCACAGGGGATGAAGCATGCCATTTTGGTCAGTTGGTCTATAACAGTCAAGACTTCTGTATACCTGAACAAACGTGGGATGGCGCAGAGGTGGTCTGGCCTAGTAGTCACAACTGGGTGGTGTCCGCACGTCAAGGACAGCCATAAGACAGTAGTCCATGAGCAGTGGTCTTATGAATGGCTAGTCAGGGTCAGTCAAGCCAAGATTGGAGACCAGAGGTAGTACCAGGCTGAAATCAGAAGGCACGAGTCAGAGACCAGAGATCGGAAAACAGGATGTGGGCGGGAGTTGTGGCAGGCCTGAAGTCTCTGTGGTTTGCCCAGGCTTAAATAGTGCGCTTGACCAATCAGAGGGCTGCTGGATTCCGAGTCACACTGTCTGGAGCAGCATGCAACTGTGAGTGCCTACTTCAGGGCAGACTGTTAAAAACAGGACACCCCAAACTGGTGCCATATTCCATCATTAAAGTTCACCAAGCCAGTAACAAATGTTAACTCTGGATCACTATACCAGTCATACCATAGAGTCCCAGATGGTCTCCTTAGACTCTTCAGTCTATCTAGCCAGGGGTCAGCAACCTTTGAGAAGTGTTGTGCTGACTCTTCATTTATTCACACCAATTTAAGGTTTCATGTGCCAGTACTCCACGTTAAGGTTTGGGACGGTCTCTAAGTCTGTAATTTATAACTAAACTATTGTATGTAAAGTAAACACAGTTTGTTAATGTTTAAGAAGCTTCAATTAGAACCCCCCAGACCAGGACCCAGGCAGTGTAAGTGCCACTGAACATCAGCTCACATGCCATAGGGTGCCTAGCCCTGTCCTAGGCCCTGCCTCCCAAGGGACTGGGTTTGGCTCCGCTCTGAGCCGCGTCACTCTAGTGGAACCAGTGCGCACGTCGCGCGGCAGGACCACGCCGGCCCAGCGCACTCCCTGGGTAGCTCTCTTCAAGCCCAGCACCAGCAGCCCTATGCACATGCGCAGAGAAACCCGCACCTGTCTCCAACATCCCCAGCTCTAGATACACGCCTGTTCAGCGCCGTCCTTTTTAGCGCATGCGCATTGCATCGCAGGTAGGTTTTTTATTATTTCCGGCCGAGGCCAGGGCGGCGCATGCGTCTACCGTGACAGTTTCGGCGCGGCCTTCCTCAGCCAGCCAATCAGCGGCCTCTTTTTGCCTTCCGCTCTTGGAGGGAAGGGTTGGCCCTCCACGATCCCATGATGCGGTGCGGCCGCGACCCCCAGCCGTCAGTGGCGGCCGCCATGTTGTGTTAGTTTGTTGTTCTCTTGCGGCGGGTGGTGCGGAGCAGGCGGCGGGAGGGCGGAGTACCCTCGCCCCCTGCAGCCGGGCGCCGAGCGGGGCCTGCGTCCGAGGCCTTCCCCCCACTCCGAGCCCTCATTGCAGCTGCGGGAGGCATCGCCGGGAGCGGCCGCCGTCCGAGCAGGAGGAGGCGCCATGGCTGCTGCCTTGGGAGGAGCAGGTAGCTGAGCCGGCGGTGCGACTGCCTGGGGAGGGGGCGTGGGCAGCAGTGGCGTTAGGAGTTATGGTGCGGGCCAGCGGCCTAGGGAGTTGCGGGGGGGCTGACGAGAGCTCTGGCCGTGGGGCCTAGCGGCGGGTGGGGGGCTTACGGTGCTGAAGGGGGCCTGCAGGTGGCGTCGATGGGAGCTAATCTACCCCTTCCCCCGGCTTCTAGGCGAGCGGGGTATTTCCTGTCTCGTTTCCTGCGCTAGGGATCCTAGTTACCCCAAACAGGAGCGCTGCGGAGCGAAATTGACTCGCGCCTGGTCAGTTTCGGGGCTGCTCGACAGGCTTCGAATAGCTGAGCAGGCCCCTCGGTTGCTCTTGTGATGCCTGGGAAATTTGTGGGCAGCAACCAAGGGCCTGGTGTGGGGAGCCTCCTGAAGCCTCACTGATTCACGGTTATAAAGATCTTTTTTCCATTCGTAAGTGCTGTATGCTTTTAAAAAATGAAGGTTTCTTTAGTTTGTGTGTTTGGTGCTCTCTGGCCAGGACAGGCTTCTTTCTCACCATTGGCACAGCAGGTTTCACAAGCTCTGGAATAGATGGGACCTAATAGGTCCACTTTCATCTCGTATTTTTATTCAAAGTCTTTTATTCCAGTGGCATTCATAATCAGAGTATGTGACCACTTCCCCAGAGTTAATAACTTACCCTAAAAAAGCACCTTGTGAGGTAATATCCCTTGTATACAAATGGAGAACTGAAGCACAGGCAGATTAATTTACTTGCTCATTGTCACATAGAAAACTTGTGGCAAAGCCAAGACTTCAATGCCAGAACTCTTAACACTTGGCTGTTCTTCCTTGAGTTGTATTATTCTATAAAATTAAAATAGCATATTGCTTTCTCTTGTCCTATTCTAAATGTCTCAAGTAATATTTTGCATATTTACATAATGCAACCTTTTAAGACTTAAAGATGGTAAAGATAACTCTGGGTCACACCTAATCAGTTCTTCAGAAAAGTATAATGTAAAAAATGTATTCAACTTCTCCCTGCCCTGTAGCTCTTGGGAATCAGTTTAATTAGGAAATGTACTTGTATTTAAATACTTTTTTTACAGGTTTTTTTTTTTTTTTTAACGTTTGGGTTAGCTGCCTCTATTTGGTAGAAACAATGGCAAGTTATGATTATCATTTGCACTGATTATGAGCAAACACTTGTGAGTAAATCTTGCTCCCAAGTGGAACTGTCATAGTGCTGAACATGGCTTGTGCTTGTCTACACATACAAGTCAGGTAACATCATGTTGACCATAGCTCAATAGTTAAAAAGAATGTAAACATAATTAAAGTTCCTAGTGAAGATAAGCCTTTAAAATAAAATGATTGTCAGTGTTTAATTGTTCAAAGTTTAAAAAGTGGGGAGGATTTTGGGGTAGGATCAGAATGCGAGCAACACTGTTACTAGTATACATGATTGTAAATACCTTTAAGGGCATCAAGTTTTAATGGCGTCAAATATTGTTTTGCATGTTTTTTCAAAACTTACTTGAGGTGACTAGATGAGAGGTTGGTGCATTTGGTATGTGAAAGTGACTTCTGAAAACTTGGGTTCTGTTACTGAGGTTTTTAAATTCACAGTGTAAATTCACACTTGCTATTTTGTGGGAAGGAAAAATATATCATAATTTTTAGGTGCATTTAAAAATGATCACAAGCTGCATGGGCATCCTTTTGTGTGAAAACGTGTGCATGACAGGGAAGATCAGGGAACTGGAGTTGATTGAAATATTGTTTCAAGCTACAATTATATTATTATTTGTCTTACTGTAGTGCCTAGTCATGGACCAGGACTCCACTGAGCTAAGTCTGGTTCAAAAAAATGTTTGTTCAGCATCAGCATTGTGTGCAGCAATGAACAGAGGTTGGGAAGATGTGGTCCTTTTCCCAGTGAGTTTACAGTATAGGCTATGCCTTACTAACTAAAAGAAAAGTGTTGTATGTTGAAATAGTTCTCCCAATGTAATATTCTAAAGACTCTCTCAGTGTAGCTAGTAGAGGTGAGCCCCGGGTAGGGTTATTGTTAAATATATTTATTTAATATTATAGCATCTGAAATGTGCTAGTTACTTTAATGTTCAAATAGAGAGATGTAGTCCATTTCTGAAGAATTTACAATGTAATTTTAAACATAAGTAGGCCAGGGATGTGGTGAGGAAAAACAAGGAACACAACAATGAGATCATACAGTTACTCAATTTAGGTATGTGCACATCTTAGTTCAGTTTTTAAAAATATGCATTAATGTTGTAGATTCAATTCTTGTTCCCATTGCAGAATTGAGTTTAAGGAATGAGGACAGTAGTGGATGAGTGGTCTGGAATAGGGAGGCCACTTCCTGTGCAGGGGTTGATACAGTAACGAGAAACGGAGATGGTTGTGGGAGAAATGGACAGGTTGTGGCATCAAGGGCGGTGTCCTTAGCTGTGTAGACAATAAAAGACAAGGTTGGTTGTCGTGGCTTTGAAAGTAAAGATAAAAGTTGAAACTTGATGTGGTGAAGAAGTGGGGAGCCAGTGAAGGGGTATAAAGAGGGAATATGAAATGGTCAGAGCTGGTGAGGTAGTTAACTTTAGCCAAGTGCATTTTATGTGGACTGGAAGGGAGGTGATGTCTCAAGGAAGCTGTGGAGTGAGAAGTTATAGATAAAGGTTGGGTTTAGATAACTTGGAGTTTTTTGGATAGAAAAGGGTTGGACCTACGCGAGAGAGAGAGAGAGAGAACATAATTTTTGCCACTAACACTCTAGCATCCTTCCCTTTATCTTTGTCTGTTGTTGGCCATTGCACAATTCAGCGATGTAGTACAGATTCTCCTGAACCCTGCACAGATCCTGTTGAAATTGATTGTCTCACTTCTCTGTAACTTAATTTCTCTTGAGAATAAAAGACAGAACCTAGAGAGAGATTCTGTTTTTGTGCAGTCAAATGGGCCAAGTTCTGGATATTTTTGTATGTCTAAGATGCTACTTTGTCATGCTGTCTGACAGTTTACCACTACTATGTGTTCCATTTTGGCTATATTGAAACTTACTTTGACAAGGGCCTGCCTCTAGAGATTTCCACAACATTCATCTGACGAAGTGGATGTTTGCTCACAAAAGCTTTTGCTCCTAAACATCATTTAGTCTAAGGTGCTATAAGACTCTTTGTTGTTTATTCTGATTACAGTATTCATAAAGTGTCAATAAGTTCAGTGGGAGTATCTCAATGAGTAAGTGCTCACAGAAGCATAAGGATTGCACAATTTGGCCCTCAATGAATGTACTTCAGTTCTTTTTGCCTCTTCTGTACATATAGACCATCGTTTTCTATAATTGTCATTCAACAAAATAAAGCTGTGTCAAATTATGCACAGTTTTGCATGTGATATATAGGGAAATAGCCTTTTCCTATTTTTGTTTTGTTTTTTAAAGTCTTAGATATCTGTTAGCAAATCATTAAGTCGATTGATACAGAAGGCGTTGTTTATAGCAAAGAATATTAATAATGGAACGTTGTCAGGGATTATGTACTTGTTGACCATTGATCTAGGGCCAGAGTGTGGAAGAACTACTAATTCACAAAAAAAAATCTAAACCCTACCAGTTAAAAGAGAATGGAATTTAAAGAAAATGTATTCATATAATTCTGATTAGCTGTTTCTTCTCCCATCTCAAGTTCAACAGTTTTAACAGCTCTTGTCTCTCAAACACACTAGACTCTAAACTTCTACATCACCTGAATACAGAGGTTCCAAATTTTGAAAAAGTAAAAGCACTGGTTAGACTCTAGCAGTTGTCAAAATAGCTGATGCAAGGTCGCATTGAATTAGCTTGGAAAGATGGTACACTAATTGAGTTTTTCAGCTTTCCCCTGAGTTTTTCAGCTTTTTGTTAACAAAAACTTCCTGCCAGAACAGTGCCAGCTTGGTTAGTTTGTTAAGCAGGAACTCCTCACTTAACATTGTAGTTATGTTCCTGAAAAATGCGGTTTTAAGCGAAACGATGTTAAGTGAATCCAGTTGCCCCATAAGAATTAGTAAATGAGGAGGTTAGGTTCCAGGGAATTTTTTTCACCAGACAGCAGACTATATATACACACACAGTGCACGTTTTAAACAAACAATTTAATACTGGTACACAGTGATGATGATTGTGAAGCTTGGTTGATGTGGAGGAGTCAGAGGGTGGGATAATTCCCAGGGAATGCCTTACTGTTGTATGAACTAGCAATTGGCTGAGCCCTCAAGGGTTAACTCGCACACTCAACGGGGCAGCAGAAAAGGAGGGAGGGAAGACAGAGGCACACACTGGCTGTGTGAGATAGAGATGCGCATTTCCCCTTTAAGTATGCTGCCTTGTTAATTAGATCAGCTTGCTCAGACCAGCTGCTGCCAGCAAGCTCCCTCTGTCCGGCTGTATGGAAGATGGAGTAAGCAGGGTGCAGGAGGGAAGGGGACACCCTATTAGCCCCACTCTTCCTCCGCTCCGCCCCCCGCCTCAGCACAGCAAGCAGGAATCTTGAGGAGCAGCTCCAAGGCAGAGGGCAGGAGCAGCACATGGCTGTGGGGGGGGGGGGGAAAGGGACAGCTGAACTGCTGGCAAGTGATAGCTGCACAGGGAACTTAGGGGAGGGGGAGCTAATAGGGTGGACCGGCAGCCCCCTGGTTCCAAGCCCCCACCAGCTAGCTGCAATGAACTGCTCTTCCAGCAAGCAGTGGACAAAACAGGCAGCTGCCAAATGACATTAGAAGGGAGCATTGCACCACTTAAACAAACATGTTCCCTAATTGCTCAGCAATGTAACAACAAAATAAAGTTAACCGGAAAGACTCAAAGTGAGGAGTTCCTGTACTTGTTGAGGAAGCATTTAACTAAGCATAGAAGCAGTTAAGAAAATACTTCTTGCCTACTGAACATTGGATCAGATTGTAGGATATAATTTTTCTCCTGACTTTTATGTTTTTTGGACCAGGGGGAAATTTACAAAGTTCTTTGATTTAATAAACTAGTGCGATGTTATATGGTATCTACTTCTTGTACTTTCACCAGCAGTAATGAGAAGCAATGAAATGAAACATTCAGGGTGGATTGATTTAAATGAAAAATTTAAATCATGTTTTTAAATTTAGTTTAGCATTTGTACTTTTTAGTTATTTTCCAGAAGAAAGGGAGGCCAAACATGTCCAACAAAATGGTTGACTTTCAGCCCATGTGTGTGCAATTTTGCACTAACTTCTTTCTTTGATGGCAGGGATTCTTTTGTTATATTATTGTAGCAATACAGAGCCAAACAATGGACAGCTCTTTTTCACTGATGTCCTTTAAGTCTACCCTTCAGTTGGGAAATCCCGGTATGTTTTAGCACAAGATGTTTTTGTTTTCTTCCCGTGCCACCTGTGAAAGTTAATGTAGAGTGCCGATGCCCTTAGTGAGTATCTTTCAGCTTTGCAACAGCCTGGGAATGCCTGATGATCGGGGAAAATGGAGAGAGTGGTGACATAATTGGAGCTATAATTTGGGGAAATGGTTTCTGTAGCAGCATTGGACTACATCGGGATCAAAATGGTATTTGGTAAGGCTGGAAAGGAGGAGGTTTCAGTGGTCAGGAAACAAGATGATGTGAAGTCTTGGACAAGCATTTTAGCTGTGTGGGCAGAGAAAAAGCTGAATCTTGGATGTTGTCGAGGAAAAAATTCTAAAATGTAGATACTGCTTGGATATGGAGTGCTGCAGTAATATGCTAAGTAGTTGAGTTCCCTTGACTAGGGCCTTAAAAATAGTGTATTGTTTCTTTGCCAAATCTAGAAAAATTCCTTTTGCCTTTTATACCTCATCATGACTTGACTTTCACTGGGTCACAAACTATTTAAAACTATTTTAATGGCATGGGAATGTATAATGACTACCATTTTAGTTTGAAAACTGTTGTATTAGTGATGACTGCCCTAGCTGAGTTTTTATTATCTTTTTTAATGCTTTCTTTGGGTTTTCCATGAGTGTCATCAATGAAACCTGCATTAAATTAGACAAAAGGAAGAGGGTTGGCCATTGGGTGGGGAAATTGTCGGAGAAGGATGCCCAGTTGAACTGGAGGACTTGAACAAACAAACCAAATCCTAAGTAGAAATTGAAAAGATGTGGGTCTTTTAAAGGCTTATTTCAAACCAAATCATCAAAAAATCTTTCTGAGGTTGGCCCTAATTTGGTACCCCTTTGTCATAAGAGACAAATAATTGTAGTTATTCTAGTCAGGAAAGTGATTATGTAAAAATGGCACCTGTCTTGCAGAAGCCGTTAAAACAAAAAACATGTTAATCAAAAATTCTAGTGATAGCCTTTTTTCGTACTGTAACCATATTCCAGTTGGGGGTGGAGAATGGATTGTTCTCTCCTCACAAGAGAGAGTCCCGCTGGGTTACAGGTCAGAATTATTAGCCTGTCAATATCGGAAGATAGTCTGCACGCTACAAGCTGCACCTGTTTTGTGGATAAATTTAGGACTTAGGTTTTTGAGGCTGCCAAATCGTGGCCACTTGCAAACAAATTCACTTACAAAGCAAAATATTTCCTGATAACCAATCAGCACAACTTGGCATTTTTAGATAGCGTTTAAATACTTTTTACCATCTGAAATTTGGTTTCACTGCAGACGTAGCTTAGTTTCTGCTTGTGGGCTGACCCTGTGATTGTAAACTTTTCAAACAATATACAGTAGACTCTCGATTATCCAGGATGATAGGGAAAAAAATTAATCCTGATTAATAAAATCCCGGATAATCATCATCCATAGGAAATATGGAGAGGGAGGTTGGTTCACCAGCCACCCTGCACTGGGGGAAGGGGGTGTTGGTTCACTGGCTGCCCTGCATCCTGGTGGGTTTTTTGGTTGTTGGGTTTTTTTTTTTTTTGTGCTTAGGGCGGCAACAAAGCCAGAGCCCGCCGGCCCTGTGAGTTACACATATTTTTATCATCCTGGTTAACCCAATCCTGGATAATCGAGAGTCTACTGTACTGACATCCTTTCTTATGTTTGATTTCTCCACATTGCAGTCTCACCTCCATTAGCAATAAGATGTTGAGGTCTTATTATTGCTACTTACTTACTTACTAAGACCAAATTACATCTTAACTTTTTGAATTAAACAAATACCAGAGAAAAATTGTAAAACCAAAAAAGGTAGGATAGTAATTCCCAAAGAGAACAAGTCGTTGCTTCAGGATTAGAAATCTTCTGTTTTCTTTATATTCCAGTAAGAACTTTTTAGATAATGCTTTCTTAGCCAGAAGGCCGAGAATCTAATGTAGTCTTCTACTTTACAGATGATGACTTTGATCAATTTGATAAGCCTGGTGCAGAAAGGTCTTGGAGAAGAAGAACTGGAGACGATGACTGGGACAGGTAGTTAACTTTTTTTCATGTTCAGATATTGAATTACATTGCTTTAGTTTCTTAGTGGCATTTTGTATTCTAATCCTTAAGTGCAAATTCAGATACTAATGAAGCTGTTGGCAGCTGTGTGTCTGTCAGTGGATGCTAAATGTTACTAAACAAATACCTGCATTGACAAGCTTGCAGTCTGAAGGCATGAACAGAAACAATACAGCATAGAATAGATTTTAAAATGTTGAATGTAGGTAACTGTTTTTGCAGTCAGCTTTCTGACTACACTTACCTTCTGAACCACTGAATATTTAAAGCTGTTTTAGCCAGTCTTTGGAGATTCATGCCATAAACAGCTGATAACTTCTGTTAGAACTTGTGATCTCTGGTTACATTAAAAAAATCATGTCTTTAGTCTGATGGGCAGGATGGGTGGATATCTTTTAGGTTTTCTGTTGAAAAATATAAAACTATTGAAAAGATCTGAAAGTGTAACCAAATTTAGGGCTTGTCAACACTGGCAGGTTTCTATGCAGTAAAGTAGCTTTTTGCGCTCAAACTGCAGATGTGTGCACACTGCCAAGTCACTTTGTGTGCAGAAACTCTTCAATTGCAGCGCTGCAAAAAACTCACCTCGAAAAACCCACCCCGACGAGAGTAGTAAGGCTATTTTCACAGGGGCTGCAGCGTTCTATTGCCAGTGTAGATACTTGATTGCTTTCTGCCCTGTAATTGGCCTCTGGAGCTGTCCCATAATGCCTCAAGTAACTGCTCCTCTCACTGTTTTGAACTTGGCTGTCCTGGAGACATGTGCCCCTCCCCTTTCAAAGCACCGTTTCTGACCGCTGTTGCCAGCAGTTGTATGCTGTGTTGATCAAAGCAAAGCAAACCGTTGAGAGAAATTTCTGTGCAGAGAGCCCATGGAGGGAGGCGGGGGCTGACGTCTGAGTCCCCCCTCCCTCAGGACTGGTTGCTTCCTGCTGCTGTCTGAACTTACAAGATGGCATGCTGACACACACTGTCCCCCAAAACAGTCTCTCTTCTTCCCCCCCCCCCCCCCCCAAATACACACACGTTCCCTGTCTTGCATTTCCTCTCGAATCCATAGAGACGAGGCTCACACACAGTAGTTAGATGGAAAGTGGTGAGTTTATTGAAGGTAGTGACATCACAACGCCTGGGGCCCCCGGCTGCAGGCTGTCACTGATGAGGGACCTGGCACACTCAAGCGATGCCCAGGAAAGAAGCCCAACACACAAGGGTCAGCACAGAAATACTCATGCTCATTTACATCTCATACATAAACCTATCTCATAAATAGCAAGCAGCAAGCAAGATTGGTTGATTACATGCTGTTCAGCACTTGTAGATTATATGCTGTCCTGCCTCAGTTTACCTATTTAGTATCACACGCACTTGTTCTCACACAGACTGGGTAAACAACTCACACAGCTGAGAAACTGTTCTCAGACACATGCACACGAGATAACAGAAACACAAGGCCATTCCCAGGGTGATAACCTTATTATGCTGTCCCCTGGAGACGACTCAGAAGCGTAACTACGCCCCCTACCGATTGCAGTCACAATAATCTTCCGCGCACTACACCCTGTCTCCACTTCAGTTGAAAAGCAGCTGGCAATGTAGTAGGATGCCCATGGAACAATGGGGTTGGGAAACCTGCATCATGTGATGCTGTTCCTGTCCCATGAGGCATTGCAAACCCTTCCCAAAGCACCCTGCGGCCAGTTACACAGTGGGATAGCTACCACAATGCAGTGCTGTCTTTGCTGTTGCAAGAGCTGCTAATGTGGATGCGCTCCAGTGTCACAAGGAGCACAGTGTGGACATGCAACAGTGGTTTAATTCCAACATTTTAATAAAAGTGGTATAACTTGTGGCGCTGAAACTTAGTTGGGAGGCAAAGGTATGTTCTTTTGTATCCAACTACATTTGTCAAGCTACTTGCCAAAAAGGTTTACACTTTCTTTTCCATGCTAGTAGCATGGTGATTTGTTCGGGCATTTAGTATAGTGAAACCAATGTAGTCTAATCAAAGTCCCTAATTTATTTAATTCCTTTGTCTGATCTTTCACTCAGTTTACAATTTTTATCCAGTCTAAGGGCATGTCTAGGCTACAAACCTTCGCTGCCACAAGTTTTGTCAGCATAAAGCTGCCACAATTAGTATATCTCTTGTGCACATGCACTCTTGGCTCCTTGCATCGGTGCATAGTCACCGGAACTGCTTGTTTTGATGCACACTGCACTATGGATAGGCATCGCAGTGTACAAAACTCTACTGCCCAGCTTAATATCTTTTGGAACGTCTTGTCAATGAATGGTGGGGCAGAAATAAGTCATGCAGGGTTGACTGGGACTGACGGGTCAGGTTCCCATCATACAACTTTCTCCATCCCATACAGTCTTCTCTATCGCATAATTTTTGTGCCTCTATCGAAAATTCTATGAACCTGCTGTGACATTCCCTAGTGTACAATTCAGACTGTTGAATAGCTGTGTTCCCCCAATTCTCCCACCTGGTGTGCCTCTTACACCGTGAGAGCAACCACTCCTGATCTGCCCACACCCTGCTGTACTGTATGAGTGTTACAGCTAGCTACCCATGAATTATACTCCAAGCAACACCAGCAAACACCCAGTCCCAGACTTTTCCCCAGAAATGTGCATCTTATATGCCCAGCACCATCCTCGACAGTACAAGTTCATATAAAGTCCGTCATTTCATTAATAGAAAAAAATATGCACAAACCTCGTTATCTCAAATGGAGTTCCCCAAACACTTCAATCCTAACACACACACACTTTTAGATAAAACAATAAAATGATTTTATTAACTACAAAAAAATAGATTTTAAGTGATTACAGGTAATAAGGCATAAAAAGTCAGAACTGGTTACAATGGGAAAAAAGGGTAAAATGCTTGTCCTCACTGGGGGGGGGAGGGAGATCGATGGCAGATACGCAACTTCAGCTACGTGAATCAACGTAGCTGAAGTTTGCGTATCTGCCGCCGACTTACCTGCCGTCCCCACGGTGGCGGCAGGCGGTGGCGCGCTCCCCTGTCGACTCCAACTTGCGCCTCCTGGCAAGCTGGAGTTCCGGAGTTGACGGGGGATCCGCCGGCGATCGATTTATTGCATCTTAACCAGACGCGATAAATCGATCGCCAAAAGATCGATCCCGCACCGCGGGAGTGAAGACTAGCCCTAAGTAAACTAAAAGCCAAAGTTTCTCTCACTACATGCTCTAGTAGTCCTCCCCTCCCACCCACCCCCCAAAGTTCAGTGTTGATTTCCTTGTCCTTCAGGTGTGGTTGATGTCATGAGTAGAGATGAAGGGAGAGATAGTTTAGGGCCTCTGCTCCCCTTTCTTATAGCTCTCTCTTTCTTTGAAAATTATCTCTAACTGAGGTTCAGGGAACAGCCAGCCAGTCTGTGGAGACAGGATCCTTCAGCTGTCCATTGGCAAGATGTAAATTACTTGCTCACACCGTTTTTCCTGCCAAAGAATGGCTGCTTAACCAGGTGATCGTCCATTTGATTTGTAGATAGCGGGCTGAGGCATCAGTTTGCTTTTTGCCTCTGAGGAATTGGTTTGTGCCTGGTTTTCTAAACTTGGACTATGTCTTAGCAATGTCTTTATAATAGAATTTTATGACTTTGCATACAGTTTTGCAACACACATTTACCTGGACAGTAATAATCAGCAAATTATGAGTTTTCAAATACCTTCTTACTAGGCATACTTTGTACAGAATTTATCATCATCTTGTAAAAAGAGTGACCATAAGGGTACAGACTGTCACACCCACACAGGACTTGTTGCTGTCCGCCACCTCTGACAGAAGCCTTGAGCCTGCACAGCTCTGCAGTATTATAATGAGCGTTGCAAGCATGATCCTCTGGTATTTTCAGACCCACAAGAAGAGCTGACGGTAATGTGGCAGATTACTGTGGGACATAATGAGAACCAATTTATTGTTGGCATTCATGGAGTAGCTGCAAACAATGGAGTGCTGCTTTCGGGCTGGGGAAACAAACACTGACTGGTGGGATTGCATTATAATGCAGGCATGGGGTGACAAGCTGTGGAACATTTACATGCACAAGGCCACTTTCTTGGATTTGTGTGCTAGGTCTTGTCCTAGTCCTCCAACACAAGGACACAAAAATGAGAGCTGCTTTGTCAGTGGAGGAGTGAGTGACGCTCACACTGTGGACACTTATGATGGATTGGCTGTTAATTGTCTCCTCTATGAAGAATTGTGACTCTTAGCAATCTGCAAGACATAATGGATGGATTTGCAGAAGTGGGGTTTCTGAACTACCGTGGAGTGGTAGACACCATGCACATCCCTTTTTTGGTACCAGACCATCTTGCCACAGAATACATCAACAGAAAGGGCTAATTTTCTATGGTTATACAAATGCTGGTGGATCATCTGCAGTACTTTACCAAGATCCATGTACCTTCCCTGACCAGGCAACATGATGCTTAAATCTTTAAGAACCCAGGACAGTTCAGAAAACTACAAGCAGGAACCTTCTTTTCTGAACAACCGATTACCATGGACGATATTGAAATGGCAATAGTGTTTTTTTGGAGGACTCAGCCTATCCCTCGCTCCCTGACTCACGAAGCTCACCAGTCACCTCAATAGCACCAAAGAAACATCCAGCTACTGTCTCAGCAGGTGGAAAACTACAGTTGAATGTGCTTTTGGTAAGCTAAAGGTTGCTGGCGCTGTTTACTCACAAGATTGGATTTCAGACAGAAATTTATCACAATTGTTATAGCTGCCTGCTGTGTCCTGCATAATATCTGTGTAGCAAAGGGGAAGAGTTGCCACTGGGGCAGAGTGCAGAGGCGGCAGTGGCTATCTGAGTTCGAACAGCCAGACACAAGGGCCATCAAAAGAGCTCAGTGTGGAGCTCTGTGGCTCAGAGAGGCTTTGCAAGAGTACTTCCACAAAGAGCCACAATAACGGGTTGTGGTGTACTGTGCTGTATCTGGCCCTGCAGTTTGGGGGCCTGTTACAAATTATGTGGTGCTTGCTGCACATCTATCAATAGAACACTGACAGTGCACCTATTAATTTTATGGTGCTTGCTGTTTATGATTTAGGCTGTTTGTCACTGATCCTATGAGTTGTCAGAGTGTACAATACCGGCTGTGTGGGTGCTTTTGCTACTTTCAGGCATTCTGCAACATATGTTGGAAACCAATAAAGATGAATTATTTTCCAGCAATTCAGTTTTATATACTAATGAAAACACCTAAAAAAAAAAAAAATCTGGGCAAATTAAAAGGAAATGCATTAAAACCCTCCTAAATATATGGAACAGAGCTTAAAGAATAGAAAGGAACATTTGTTTCCATTTTAGCTACACATATATCAATCGTGGCGCTCACACGTCACTGTATGTATGTTGTCCTCAATGTCCACCAGTGTGGGGTGGTAGGGAGATGGACTGGTGCCACGTGGAATGTGGGGGGGGGGGGGGGTGTTGTGTGTGTGTGCAGGGAGGTGCTGTATTGGAGCTCTCCATGGACTGCCCAGGCAAATGAGCCTGAGATTGTAAAATCTGTAAAGAGTTTGCAGCATCCTTGTTTTTTGTTGAAGTCCCATTACTTCCTGGTGCAGCTCCCTCTCATTTTCCTGCTTGAGCTTTTCTTCTGTCCACTCTTTCCCTTTCCATACTATCCGCAATATTCATATTCCAGGCCCTCTGTTCACTGTCTGATGCAGCACTGGCTTGCAGAACATGTCATCCCAAATCCTCTTCTTTTTCCTCCTTATCTGGCTCAAATGATCTTTGGGTGTGGAGGGGGAATCCCCCAACTGCAGCAGCCACAGATAAAACACACAGTGGTTGGTACTTTATCATTATAGTCACGAATGGAAAGCAAAAGATAAGATTTGGAACCTTGCTCCCCTAAAGTTTTAAACAAGGCATGGTTATTGACATTTCTGCTTCAAAGTACTTGTACTCTGCCGTTGTGGTGAGTATGGCCTGTCAGGGATGAGAAACGAGAGGGGAGTTGCTCAGTTGCATGACACTGAGTATAGAGGGCAACTGCATTGAATAGTAGCAGCATTTTCCGTAGGTGGTGGTGATTTTAGCTGATCTCTCACTCCTGAGGGTAACAAAGGCACAGAGAGCACAGCTGCTGCAAGCATCCAGAAGTCACCCAGACTCATATGCTGCTAATCCGTTTACTACATTAGTGCCTTTTGAAGATATTGCCGTTTGGCATGGCAAAGTGACTACTGCAGAGGCAGAAATAAGGCAGCCCTCCCTAGAAATCTTTGGGAGAGGATTGCTATGTACCTTCATGGAAGATTGATCAAGATCTTTCAGAAGGATTCAAAGGACATCCTCCTGAGAAAGAAATAAAATATTTCTCATTTCCCCCACCCCTGGCCTAACTCTTCAGGGACATAAAAAGCAGAAAAGCTCTAGCTCCTTGTTGTACCACTACCTCTTCTCGTACAACTAGATTAATGAAAAGTCTATAGCTGTGTCTTGCTAAGTTTGGGGTGCCATTCCTGTGATGGGAAACAAATTTACACATTTACCAAAGTTTCTTCCTCTGCATCAGGCTTGTCTACGCTTAACTGGACTTCAGTGGAGTCTCAAACAGGTCCTGGCTTGTGGCATGGCTGGACCCTCTGGTCGCATGTTCCCCTCCTCTTTCTCCTCCACTTTTTCTCTGTTCATGTCAGGGACCTGTGACTTGTGCTTTTCAGAGGGATCCATGGTGTGTGGGGTCTCCTCCTGCCCAAGTATTGCATGTAGCTCTTTGTAAAAGTGGCAGGCCATGACTTGGCATTGAATCAACTGTTCACCTCCATGTCCTTTTCATGTGCCTGCCACAGTTCCTTCACTTCTATATGGAACTGCTGCTGATCTCTGTCGGAGATGGAATGAGTGGGGGGTTGGGGCCTTGGAGAAGGGGGTGGGGCAGTAGGAGGGCCTTGGGGCAGGGGTGTTCGTTTTTGTGCGATTAGAAAGTTGGCTACCCTAAACCCCCCCCCCCCCAATGTCACCTCTAGTAGTTTTGATCATTTCCCATAGTCTACCCTCATGGCTTCCACCGTTTTCGGTTGCCGTTTGGCTGAACTCCATCTCCCCACCATGGAGCCCTTTTGAATTCTTAGATCACCTTAATCTCCCTAGGATATTGGAGCATGGTAACCAGGAGCTGTAGGATCTCTGTTACTTTGGAAGAGAGAGAGGGAGCAATCCAGAAGGCAAAACAAGACCGGGTTCTGGAAAATTGTTTCCCATTAGAATTTTAACAGCGCCTCTTTGAAACACTTGCCTCCTTTATGGGGTTTGGCTTTAAATTCTACTGGATCCATTTCCTTTACAGAGGTCTCTGCCTCTGTGCATAAAGGAGCCTAATGTCTGGTTACTTTACTGGGGGTACACAAGACAGGTGCCTCCTATACCCTCGCTTGTTTGATATTGCTACTGATCCGTTAGCAATCAGTTTAATATACAGGTATTCATGGGATGAAGTTTGAGAACAGCAAGCATAAATGAATGTTGTGTGCTGATAATCCATTCCTATTTATTGCTGAACTGAAATCTTTTTCCTCATCTTCTGACATTTAAGGATATTTTTTAAACATTGACAGGCAGTAAAAGTAACTCAGCAAAATATATCTTATCCTTTTCTAAGGGCTGCTTTTGATAGCAGCTTTAGTCCTGGAATTTTCATTGGGCTTCAGTTGTGTTGGTTGTCTGTATTCCCAACCAACTCTCAGCTGTAGCAAGTGTAATTTGGATCTGCAGCTAGACTTACTGGCAAATAAATTGGAAAAATAGCAAGTGCTTAACCATTTCACTATGGGCTTGGTTAAATATTAAGATGAATGTTCTACTTTGGTCATTGAACATCCTTAGTTACCTCCCTGTTTACATGGGCTGTTACTGATTTCCTTTGTGGGAGAAGGTAAAAAAGCCAAGTTGTCTCTTTAAGATCTGCCTACCCTACATCTAGGGGTAGATTCTTATTCCTTAACACTAAGAAATTTTCTGAATCCTTTATGCAAATGTGAACCAGGGCTTGGAGATCCTAATGTTGACGCTTATCAAATGAGAACTTAATTTGCCTCCTATTGTTGTGTTTTGGGATCTACATGTTACTGTGTCTCCCCCTTGTTATTTATGCCATCGGAAAGATCTGGGATGGTCTAGCAAGGGCCCTAAAGTTTCTCACCACATGCAAAAGTAGAACTTGGTTCTGGGAGAGAGGTTATGGGCAAGTCTAAGTTACAAAATTAAGTCAACGTAAGTTACCTCAACTTACAGCCACTGTAGTATTTAAATAGTTTTTCACCTCCACAATATGCGCCTACTGTCGGTGATGCGCATCCTCACCAGGAGTATGTCCACTGATTTAACTGTCATCATGGGGCATTATGGGGTGCTAACAGCCAGAGCCCAGCCCGCCCGGGGCGCTGACAGCTGTCAGGCAGCAACAGGCAACATAAGCAACGCAGTATCTACATGGACACTCTGTCAACCTAACTGCATCGACCTAAGCACTACTCCTCTCATGAAGGTGGAATAAAGTCAGTGTGGTGGGTGACTTACATCGGTAGTAGTTACATTTTAGTTGCCTTATGTTGACCTAACTCTGTAGTGTAGATGAGGCTTATGATGTGAAAGGAGTAGCATGAATAAAAGCATTCGAACACTCTTCCAGCTTTGAACAAATCTCTTCAAAGGGGAGGACTTTTTTCCTCAGGATTTCTCTTATCCTCCACTTGTAAGTTCTTCTTACTCTTCAGTTGTTCATACTGGGTCTAATGGACTACCAGGAATGTTAGCTTCTTTGTGCCTCCTTAGTGGCTTAATCTAGTAGAATTACAGAATGAAAGTCATGAAGATCTCCACATGTAGGGAATTGGATTTGAGTACTGTGATTTGGCTGTCTTGGGAAGGATGGCTTATAAAAGACTCCAACATCTTAAAAACATCCACCCTTCCTTAATATAGAAGTTCAGTGCCTATGCCTTGCATAATGTAAGCCTGTTTCCATATTAATGTGCTATTTCATCAACTAAAAAGCATTGTGGAATCAGTAACAATTAGTCTCTGACCAATATTGAAATTACTGTATTCAATAATAATTCCAGAAAAAATATATTTTTCTTCGTATGTGTGATATGGGTGCTCTTAATATTCGCTTATATTTTCTAGTGAACTTGAAGATGATTTGCTTGGAGAGGATTTGCTTACTGGTAAAAAGGTAAGAAATAAGCATATTTAATGTATGCCCAATAATTCATTACAATTTTAAATGTGAACCTATATTTTATTCACAACTCATGCTGTCCTGTTGTTGACCATTTATAAGTGATGGAGGATTTCCTATTTATCTGGGTAAAATCAACTTAAATACAGAAATGTAAAAGAACCCCAAAACAGTTCTTGCAGTCCAGTATGAAAGAGAGCACAAAAAATAGCAGACATTTTAAATTTGTACATGTATCAATATCCGCTAAATCATCTAAACAGTAAAGGTGGTTGGAAAAATTCCAACAGCAACTTTCAGTGAAAAAAATTGATTTTTCAAAATTGAAATTACTTCCCTCCCCCCCTCTCCCCCCCAGTTCTACTCCTCAGTGTCAATACCAGTTTCTGCTTGGCTTATTCTGTCACTTAAGTAGTGCAATAATATTTCCCTGATGCTACCCAACATTCCTCTCTTCCCTTCCTGAGGGTTGGCCTACACTAAAGCTGTAAGTCAACTTTAGTTACGTAAGTTGCATAACTGAATTGGTTATAACTCCCACACTGTGGCGCTGTATCAATGGGAGACACTCCCGCCAACTTACCTTCCACCTCTCAGGGAGGTGGAATACAGATGTCGACTGGTGAGTGCTCTGCCATTGCAGTAGTGCTGATTTTGCCATAAGTATTGATAAACCCTGAGACTCATTCCAACAGTCCTTTCCTTCTTGATTCCTCCCACTCTGAGATACCAGTGCAGCTTCTGCAGCCAGTGAACTGCAGTTCTTGATCAGGCATGCAGGGGGTAGAGGGAAGGCAGGAATCAGCCAGGGCTAATAGCTTCTTCCACTTCTTTGTGTGCATGGGGCAACTACTCGGCAAGGGCTTTGTCCTTCCCCCAGTAGGAAAATCCCTAATGTCAATTAGTGAGGGGCAGATGTTGCTGAAAGATCCAATCCCAATAAGAAGGGCTGTAAGAGTACTGGACATCTAGGAGTCCTCCCTCCTGCGTCACAGACTGGTTTTGGGAATGGGTCTCTCCCCACGAAACTTCCTGTGATGGACCAAAAACAGGTTTTACTTGCTTCATCAGGCTTACTCTGTCTGCTGGAGAGAGCGGGACTTCTCTTCATTAACGATCTGGAGGATGGCATGGATTGCACGGTTGGCAAGTTCACAGATGACACAACTGGGAGGGGTGGTAGATACGCTGTACGATAGGAATAGTATGCAGAGGGATCTAGACAAATTAGAGGATTGGGCCAAAAGAAATCTGATGAGGTTCAACAAGGACAAGTGCAGAGTCCTGCACTTAGGACAGAAGAATCCCATGCACTGCTACAGGCTAGGGACCAGGTGGCGAGGCAGCAGTTCTGCAAAGAAGGACCTAGCCGTTACAGTGGACGAGAAACTGGATCTGAGTCAACAGTGTACCCTTGTTGCCAAGAAGGCCAACGGCATTTTGGGCTGTATAAGTAGGGGCATTACCAGAAGAACGAGGGACGTAATCATTCCCCTCTATTCAGCATTGTCGAGGCTTGATCTGGAGTACTGTGTCCAGTTTTGGGCCCCACACTACAAGAAGGATGTGGAAAAATTAGAGTCCAGCAGAGGGCAGCAAAAATGATTAGGGAGCTGGAGCACATGATTTATGAGGAGAGGCTGAGGGAAATGGAATTATTTAGGCTGCAGAAGAGTAGAGTGAGGGGGGATTTGATAGCTGCTTTCAACTACTTGAAAGGGGGATCCAAAGATGAATCTAGACTGTTCTCAGGGGAAGCAGATGACAGAACAAGGAGTAATGGTCTTAATTTGCAGTGGGGGAGGTTTAGGTTGGATGTTAGTGTAAAAAAAAAAAAAAAAAAGTTTTTTTCTATGAGCACTGGAATGGGTTACCTAGGGAGGTGGTGGAATCTCCTTCCTTAGAGGTTTTTAAGGTCAGACTTGACAAAGCCCTGGCTGGGATGATTTAGTTGGGGATTGGTCCTTGTAAGCGGGCCTCTGACCGCCCTCTTCAGATTATCGTCCGGAGACTGCTTTGTGGCTTCACCAGTGTCTTTTATTACGTTATACACAGTGCACAAACCCTACCACCTATATACAGCTTCTCACACAGTTCAGGTATAGGCTCAGCCCTCCGTCTCTGGCTGGCCTCAGGGTTAACTAGCTCCTTCAGGCTTACTGCCTCAGCTAGTTGATCACCCTGCACCATCTCTTTCTCTCACTCTTTCTTCCTTCCTCTTTCCTACCTCTCTCTATCTCCCACCTCCACAACCCACACTGGCTTCCTCCCTAGCAGGCCTTATATACCTGTGGAGGCTGCCAGGTGGAGCCCATCAAGCCTTCTGCAGCCCAGGATTACCCCCAGGTGGCTAATTAGCCTCCCATAGCAGGTTGGGTTTGCAGAGGCTGCTAGCTGCTGCAGGGCAAGGAGGGAGCAGGGGCTGACTCAGCAGGCGCTGAGTCAGCTGCCTGCTGCAGTCCTGCTTTGAGCAGGAGGTTGGACTAGATGGTCTTCTGAGATCCCTTCCAACCCTGAGATCTTATGAATAGGAAGAGAAAATAGTATTTAATAGAGTAGCCGCCTCTTTTTCTGAGTAAACAAAATTAAAAATAGAAATTGTTTTCAGAACATTTTACTCACCGCTGGAGGATAGATTTTATGATTTCATGTTAAACAGACCTCAAGTACCCCCTTGCAAATCTAGCTTTTGGAGTGCATTTTTAGTGGCTTTCATCATAAATATTAGTTTAATTCCTTTATTTCACAATGGCATTTGTGGTTAGTTCTATTAAGATGTTAAGAATAATACCTAGATAGGAAATAACCTCTCAGAATGTTTGGAATTAGACAAATGTTAATCCAGATATGAATAAATTCTAATCCATCATACAGGCAATATAGAATTTGTTTTCAAAGTTACCTACTTATTCCTGGGGGAATTCTGCACCACTGCACAGTGCAGTATTTTGCAGAAATTAAAGTGCATGCAGAATTCCCCCCCCCCCCCCAATTGGGCTGCAGTGCTGTTAGCTGCCACTAGGGGCAGCTGGACCTGGCAGAGCCCAGCTTGCGCATAGAAGAAACTGCCAGAGGGAAGGGGAAGGAACTAGAGCAGGGGTCTCAAACTCAAATGACCATGAGGGCCGCATGAGGACTAGTGCACTGGCCCGAGGGCCGCACCACTGACACACACCCCGCCCTCGCTGCCCCGGCTCCGCCCCCACTCCACCCCTTCCAAGAGGTCCCACCCCTGCCCCACCTCCTCCTCTGAGCACGCAGCTCCCCATTCCCTCCTGGAAAGCGCTAGGCACCACCAACAGCTGTTTGGCAAACAAAGCAAGAGCAATATAGGAAGTCCAGAGCTAGAAACACGCGTGGCCCAGCCAGGCAGCAGAGAAGCCTCCACTTCTGGCCCCTCCATCCTGCAAACTGCTATGGGGAGACCGGGGGGGAGGAGGGGCGCCAGGAAGCTTGGCGGGCCGCAGGGAAGGGCTTTGCGGGCCGCATGTGGCCCCCGGGCCGCATGTTTGAGACCCCTGAACTAGAGCGTTCCTGGCAGCTGCAGTTCCCAGCATGCCCTGAGGAAAGGAGAAGGCAGCGCACAAGAAACTCCCTGCAAGCCTGGGGCTGAGCATCAGGCTTTCTCTCCCTCTGGATCCCTGCAGTCGGTGTGTGTGTGTGTGTGTGTGTGTGTGTGTGCGCGCGCGTGTCTGGTCTGGGGGCAGGGTCCCCACAGATGGGCTCTGGGAAACTGGGAAGGGGGCAGAGAAAAAGGAACTGGATTGTCATAGGGGTTTCTTTAACTCGCTACTCCTGGGGGAATTTTTGTGTGTGTCTGTAACTTAGACATACTTGCTGACAGGTATTTTGAAATAAATTACCAAAATAATTGAAACTGGTGTGATTACGTAGTGCCATTTTGACAAATGGCATTTGCAGAGTTTTAAAATATTGTGTGCAGAATTTTTAATTTTTTTGGCACCTATTGTTGTGCTTTGTGCATTCTTATTTTAAATGTTTCAAGTTGCAGGACTCCCACCACTTTGTGAGATACTATTCAAAAGCCTAATAATAAATCTTTTGGGAAGTTATTTTACTGATATTAAGCCTAAATTGGTTTATTCTTAATCTCAACCCATTACTTATAGCTAAACCCACCTTTTATCATTTTTAATGCTTTTACTACTTTGGGAGCATGGGAATACTGTGACTTAGCCAAGCTCTCTTAGTTAGTAACTCATTGTTACAGATAAATAGAACTGTTAATAGCAGGGCTAACAAACTGGAAGCAGTTCAGAGAAGGACAGCAAAATTACATACTCCCGAGTAATTTTTTCTCTTTTTAACTCCTTCCTATTTTCCCATCTTTCTAACCTACCTAAATCCTTTCCAGTTATTTGTCTCTCCAAAGTCAGTATCCTCAAGAAATGGCGGTAATATGATCTTCACTTCCACCCCCTGTCATGCTACTAGATTATTTAATTAAGTTGTTTATAAGAAGGCACTTAATACCAACCCTTCTGATACTACCTTAAATACCTCCCCCAACTCATTACATTTCTGGCTGATCGTTACCTTTAGTTTATCCTTCAGCCAGTTTTCAGTCCCCGTGGCAATGTTGAAATCTAAGCCAATTGGAATGAATTTAGTAAATTTTCAGGAGAGACTATATCAAATGCTTCACTTAAATTTAGATATGTTGTCTTCTATGTCATTCCTTTCATCAGGTGATTGTAGAATTCTTTCAAAAAGCAATCAAATTTGACCAGACTTCTTCATTGTCCACATGTTGCTTATTGCCAATATTCTTTTATTGTAGTGTATAGAGAACCTTTTACTTTGTTGTTGTTTCAAAGAGATGCTGTATTTTAAGAAAAGTCATGAATATCTGTTCTTGTATTATTATAATCTAGAATCAGTCAGACTTGTCAGATGAAGAACTGAATGATGATCTGCTACAGAGTGACAATGAAGATGAACAAAATTTCAGGTATGTGTTCTTTGTTTTCTAAATTTTATGGATTAAGTAATGTTTTACTGAGTTGCTGCTAAATGACAGGTAAGTTATTAGGGAGACAGGGTGGGTGAGGTAATATCTTTTATTGGACCAGCATTTGTGGATGAAAGACACACAAGCTTTCAAGCTTACACAGAGCTCTCTTTCAGGTCAGGGAAGTTACCCAGGCCGTGTCTACACTACAAAATTTTATCAAATTAACTTACATCAGCATGCAACCATCACAATTATTAAATTGTTTGTGTGTGCGCACACTTGGATCCTTATGTTGGTGCTGTTCATCCTTATTAGGAGCACTTGTATCAATTGTATTGTCAGTGTGGAGCATTATGGGATGGCTCCTGAATGTCAGTAACAGTCAGAACAATCAGTGCAGTGTCTACACTGACACCGTCAACCTAATCACATTGACCCTGACCTTACGCTGCTCAGGAAGGTGGTGTTACTAAATGAGAGATGCTTTCATTGCCAGGAGCCAAATTTAAGTGAAGACGCATCCACAGCTAGGTTGACAAAGGCGGTTTACATTGACCTAACCCTTCAGTGTTGACCAGGCTCTGGAGTGTCACAGCTAAATACAAGATGAAACATTGTTGTGCATAAACAGTTAGCACATGCTGCAAGAGACAATTCAAGGTAAAGTGGGCAGTTAATACTTTGCATTCCTAGGACAAATAGGATGAATGGTCTCTGCTAGAGGCTAGAACCCACTTCATCAGATGCATAGAGTGGAACATACAGTAGGAAGATATATATACACAGAAAACGTGAAAAGGTGGAGCTTGCCATACCGCTGTGTGTGTGTGTATATATATATATATATCTTCCTACTGTATGCTATATTCCATTCATCTGATTAAGTGGGTTTTATCCCACAAAAGCTTATGCCCAAATAAGTGTGTGTGTCTCCAAGGTGCCATAACTCCTTGTTCTTTTTGCTGCTGCAGACTAACACGGCTACCACTCTGAAACCTGTTGTGTCCCTAACTCAATATATGCTGTTTGAGGGTACAGGCTAAAGGGGTCATATGGTTCAATACAATATATCTGACAGCTTGGAAAGCTCACTCTAGGAGACAGTGGTGTCTGTTCTAAGATTTTCTTCCCACCCACAGTCCACGTTGGGGAGGGAGGAATAGGAAGTAGCTTTCTCTACTGCATTTATGGGAGTAGGGTCAAACTCTTTCCATCCTTAGACTAGCAATCTGGGCACATGATGCTGTTTTCTCAGCAGAATTGAGCTAAAGAACCATCAAAACAGCAGTAGGATTTTCCTTGAATTGCATGTTCTTTATTTCTGTCCCCTGCTACCTTTACCTTCTTGTGTTGTCCAGCAGGGAGTAGCTATGTGACTGCACAGGTGGTGAAGGGAAAGAGGAAAGCACCCAGAATAGACAGTAGTGCTGCCCCAGGGAAGGAAACTGAGGCCTGGTTTACACTAGGAAATTAGGGTGGGGTGAGAAAAATCAGATCCACCTCCCTGGTGTAGGTAGTGTTACATCGATGGGAGAATTCTACAGTCTCTCATGAAGGTGGAGTATCTGCACCGATGGAAGAACCCTTCCAGTCTGTATATGTAGTGTCTTCACTGAAGCACACCACTGTAGCATTTTAACTGTGCCTAAGCCCTGATTTATATGAACTATTACTTTTCCATCTCTGGCAGCTGCATTACTGTTACCTATGGGGTGAATGCTTTTGTTGCTTTTCCCTCCAACTTCCACTCGAAGACCTCCAGTCTGGGGCCAACTTGGTGTACAAACAGCATACAAATCTGTTTAGATCTTGTGGTCCCAAATTGTGAGGAAGTAAGTCCCTTTTAAGATAACTTGTAGAATTGGAACATGGTAAAGGAAAAAGTTTTTAAAAGTAAAACACTCCTTCAAAAACATTTTTCAATCAAAATGTTTAGCAAATCAGTAATGGTGAATTTCAAGTAAATGCAATTTAAAACATCATATTTGTGAATCAACCTGTTTTCCTACGTTATCACCAAAGCTCGAGTTGGCGATTGACTGTTTTTTAGGTGGTTGTGATATCAACTGTTGCAAATTAAGCATTGAAACTTCAATTCTAGCCTTAGCTCATAAGAAAAATCTGAGTTTTCAAACAATTTCTTAAATACTGTTTTTAGGATCACACACATTTTGTTACTGACCTGAGTTTTTTTTTTTTTTAAAACCTCCTCAGTTCTTAAAGACAATTCTTGACAGTATAAATTGTATTTTTTTTCTCCGAATGGAAACTTAAATCTACCACAATAAATACAACAATCTCAATTCAAATTTATTGTTTCCTGTCTATATTAATGTAGTAATAAAAATGATTACATGGCGGTATTAGAAAGCAGATGCAGTTGAAGTCATTTTGTGTATTTTTGTTAGTCTGGGAATTAAAATTGAATCCAGTCTGCTTGGTAACTGTGCAGGACTTCTGCCAGCCTGACCTGTTAGACCATCTGGTTGGTTTGATTCCCCTGGTCAAATAATCTGCAGCTGGTGATAAGCTGTGGTACAGTATGCATTATGAGTTTATGGTATGCAGTCGAGTTGATGTGAGCTATATTTTTGTTCAATAACTTAGGGTACATGTATTTGTCTGCTCCATTGTACTTAATCCTCGCAAATGTAGTTAATTGGTATATTTTCAGCTTTTGGTCTGAATCTTTTTTTCCCCCCTTCCACTGCAGTTCTCAAGGCGTCACAGTTAGTCTTAATGCTACGTCTGGCATGGTAACATCATATGAATTCCCTGAGAACGCTAATGATCATTCGATGGAACATGAGTCAGAATATGACCAAGGGGAGGACGAAATACCTTATGACAAATCAGATGAACCTGAAGTATACTCTCAAGAGTACACAGGGGAAGGACAGTATGAAGGCAACGATGCTGAGCTGTCAGAAGACCAAATAGAATATGTGGAAGAACAGGGAGAGGAAGAAATTTACAATGATGAAGTGCTGGACCTTGAAATCAATGAACCTCTAGATGAATTTCCAGTGAGTTTCTTTCTATTGTATCTCCAAAGATCACATTGCTTCACGTGCATCGGTTTTTAGACTGATTTGAAATCTGTTTAGTTCCCTAGGGAGGGGGGGAAATTAGACCTATTATCACTGTCTGCCAGTTTCTTTATCTAGGCTGTGACAAAGTTTGTGTTGACAGCTTGTTTGGCGGTAGGTAATGCTCCTTTGTCATGCTGGAAGGCAGTTGAGAACCATGACCTTGAGGGTTGTATCCTTAAGGAAGAAAACAGCTTTGTGTGGTGGAGATACACTGCCAATTGTTAGAAGTACTTAATGCAAAAGCTTTTATCCAGGCTTTAGACAAGATCTGATAAAGTCCTTCCAAGGTGAAAAGATTATTGACCTGCTAAAGACATCTTTAAGGTGCTAATATTCCAAAGTGATTGATGTCCTGCCCATTCATCCTTTTTGTAACTGAGAACTGTCTAAATCTGAATAAAGAGATTGGAGGTTAGTTCAGAAAATGTCACATGCATAATTTGATATCTTTTAAGCAGCATACAGAAGAGCATGTACTGATTTTAATTGTAAGTGTATTACATAATCACAGTTTAAACTTCATACATTTAGTATAAAAATCTGCTTAAAATATCAGCTGACATTCTGAAAAGCTTTTTGCTCTTTTTCTTTTATTCATGTTTGTACAGTAGCATAAAAGGTGCTTGATCTTTGCTTGGGCCTTCTAGTCAACGCTTACATACAAATGAATAATAGCTGTATACAATTAGTAGAATAACTTTTTAAAAGAATAATGGACTATTCCCCCCTCCCCCCTTTTTAAAATAAAGTTGAATATTGTCAATATAGTGCCATAGGGCAGATGGCACTTCAGACAAGCAAATATTCCAGATTTACCTCCAAAAAATTTAAACTCCAAGGGCTCGATCGTCATCCCACTGAAATTAATGGGATATTTGTTGTGGCATCAGGTGGATTGCACCATATTAGTTATCTTTGTTGCTGTACAATGTTATTAATATAATGTCAGTAGCATTACAACTGTCCTAAAAACCCTGCTGGATTAATAGGAAATCACAGTAAGAGCCTGGATTTTGATGAAGCCTTTTTTCAGTTGCTGTAATCTATACATGTATAGTTCTGCACTTTTACACGTGTGGCTCTTTCTTGTAACTTCCTTTTTTCTAATTGTCTCAGGATGAAGATTACATACAGTCATATACTGAACAACAAGGGATGGAAGAACAGGAAGAATATGTAGCTGAAGAGGAATTGGAGGAGGTCACTGACTCCCAAACACCTACAAATGAATCTGAAGAGGTATGACATGTACCTTGCAGAAATCCTGAAACAGTTGCTTGTTGTAGTGTGGTTGTTGTAGTGTAGTGATTGTTCACGTTGGGGTCACCAGTGTTGTAGTGTGGTCCAGAGGCTACCGATGTGGTGCTTCTGCTTTCTCCTGTTGATATCACTCGGCTGCGTGCGTGTGTTCCCTCTGTGTGCTACCCCAGCTCTGCGCAGATAGCTGATACAGCAAACCTGACGAGAACCCCCAATAACCACAGAGTCTTAGTAAGGTACAAAGGCACCTCGGCCAGGTTTATTGCGACCCTGACACACTTTCAGTTCCCCATAGAGTACTTAGTCTACAGGGCCTACTGCTAGAGAGTGTCGCTCGGCAATGGCCTCAGCTCAGTGGCGGAACATGCCACTACCCCCCTCGAGCCGGACAAAGACACCAACAACAGGGACTCATTCTTATACACAGGTACAGACAAGTTACATCACTCCTGACGTATGGAGGTGCCACCCCTCCACGCAGCCAGGTACCGCCCCACTACGTAGTAAGGTACAACCCCCCTACGTAGGAAGGTGCCGCCTTTCACCTTGCACATGTTGGTCTGAACAAAACAACTCTATCCATCATATTACCCTTTTGCCCCTGTCATTGGGAAGGGTTGGTCCGTTCCCCGTTATCTTGAGGAATGTTCTGGTATATAGTGTCTCCAGGTATGTTTATACTGTAACTATGCTAACTGAATATGTATTTCTGCAATCTCAGCCCTTTTCCTTGCCAACCTCTGTGAGCCAGATCTGCCTGTAGCTCACAGCTAAACTTTGCTTTATATTAGCAAAGGCTTGACCATTACTTTAGTTCAGGCCTTATACTGGGCCTTCATTAGGCCTTTAGCCTTTACTTACATTGCCTTCACTTACTACATTGCTTATTGCAGAATTTATAATAATTTAGAATTGTTCAGATTGCTGGCTAAGAATTAATGCCAATTGGCTGCAAGCTGGCTAAATGCCAACAATTAATTCTTGAGATTATAACTTTGTTATTAGGTTGCAGAAATGTTTTACTCTCTTTTTCTAGTTTTTCTAGCATATTTTCTAATGACAGTATTGGATATAATTTTTTTCTGAAAACCCGAAGGCAACAGATGAGTGCAAAGGCCATATTTCCTTTAATGTTTACACAACTGGAGTTTTTAGGTGGGGGGATGATGATGATTCTGCACGGTATCTGTGATGTTACACATACAGAGTAGCACATCAGAGTTATGAACTGAGTTGTCAGTCCCACACCTCATTTGGAACCAGACGTATACAGTCAGGCAGCAGAGACCAAAAAAAAGCCACTACTGTACAGTACTGTTAGATTTAAACTACTAAAAAAAGGGGAAAGTTAAAAGATTTGACGAGGTAAAGAAACTTTCTGTGCTGCTTTCATTTAAATTAAGATGGTTATAAGCAGCATTTTTCTTTATAGTAAAGTTTCAAAGCTGTATTAAGTCAATGTTCAGTTGTAACCTTTTGAAAGAGCAACCAAAATGTTTTGTTCAGAGTTGCGAACACTGTCCTTTCCCGAGGTATTTGTAATGTTGAGGTTCTACTGTATATCCCTAGTAACTCTAATGTGACACCTTCCTGCCCAAATGAATAAATTGCAGTCAAGATGGTAAAATATGGGCCTGAGGCCCATATTCAAAGGAAGAAATGTAAGCATTTAGAAGCCTAAGTGTCACTGAAAGTCAAAAAGACAAAGACCCCATCTAGTGCCTTATATGGGAGTATCTTGTGCATGGGTCTGAAAATTCTAGAAGCGTCTCCTTGCAGTTTTCTCTTAATTCTTCCATCAGGCAAGGAGGTGAGGTTCCTTGTTCCCCTCTTGCAGAATTAGACAAAGGCTTGATGCCAGAAACCTGCAGGTATTTGCTCACTGGCTACAGTAGGAAGGGATTGTACTAACTCTGCAGCATTAACTTGCAGCAGATTCCTGGTGGGGGTAGTAAGGAGGTTTGTTGTCTACTGCCTCCCCCGGAATCTGCTGCAGTATTACTCTTATCCCAAAGCTTATTTATAGGATCTGTTGGAATACTCATTGAGATGCAGTGTCTGAATTTTGGGTCTAGTGTATGCTAAAATGCTCGGTTGACCCAGCTGTGTTGCTCAGGAGTGTGGAAAATCCACACCCCTGAGGGATGTAGTTAAGGCAACCTGACCCGTTAATTCGGAAGAATTCTTTGGTTGACCTAGCTACCGCCTCTTGGGAATACCTATGCTGATGGGAGAACCTCTCCTGTTGGTAGTGTCTACACTGAAGTGACACAATGGCTCATCTGCAGCTGTTTGTGTAGATTAGCCCTTGGTTCCCTCTTCAGAATACTAATCCATCAGCTAGTTCCACCCTCAAAGCCTCAAAGTGGCTTGCTTTTTTTTTTTTTTTTTTTTTTTGGGATATCTTCATTCAATTTTAGAACTCTTCAGTCTCTAGTTGTATCAAATAAATTACACTAGAATAATCTTCTTTGGTAGATTGATATATAATGGACATTTTATAGTCTCTTAATAATGTTTTATAGATCCATTTAGTAATACTTCATTTTGTGCATGTGTTGGTCTATAAACACCCTCCTTCTGGCACTCTGCTGTACTTTGACTTTCCAGAGCCACAGTCTGTGTATTAACTGATGAAAGCATAGTGCATCATGTTATGACTTGAATCAGACCATTGTATGTAATTAACATCCGGACAAGTATTTTAAAAAAGAGTTGTGGAGCAAAAACCTAAAATGTACTGGGTAATTTGACCAGAGTAAGACTGTGAAAATGCCAGTCTCCAAACTCGCATAACATCTGGTCATCATACAGTTTAAAACTATACCTTTCAGCACATTGAACTCTTGAATTCTGCAGCTTCCTTTCTTACTGTTAAATATTCTGGAGGTCAGAACAGAAATTGTCCTCTGCACCGTGATGAAGCACAACCTCTCTGTTTAGGACCACCAGAGTGTAGTTGTGGGTCCATACTTTGATGCTAACATTCCATCTTTTATGTGCAATATGAGCCTACTTCAACATTTTGTTGCAAAGTTTTACAATTTTGTAGCAGGAAAATGAGATTACTTCAGAGGTAATCTCAGTAGTAATTCTTTCAGAGATTCTTCTGAACAACTAAAGAAGAATCAGGCTAAGCAAAATCAGATCAGTCATCATGAGTGTACAGTTTGAGACCTTAGAGGAGTTGGTTTGCTGTTAGGCATAATATGTCCTAGACTCCTTTCCAGGAACAGTAGAATAATTTAACCAGCTCGAACCCACTGGGAAAATGAGACAAATTGTATAACTAGAAAAGACATTAGTGAGCTTGCATATATGCACCCTTGTATATATTTTATTAACTACTTTTTCCATCAACTCAAATCCTTGGAGATTCTATTTAGTCATTGATTTAAAGCAGATGTTGTCAGCCTATATATGCCCAAATTTTTACTTACCTTAAAATTGACTAAAAATATACTTGCTCTGTAGCCTGTATTTTGAAAGAGAAACTTCAGACTGCCTCAGATTAATAACTTGAGGACTGCCTGCCTGCATTTTTTTCAGTAAAAGCCATTTACTAATGAGCTCTGTTTCTTTATTCAAAGGAGAATCAATACATTCATGGTGTGTGGTGTTATATGGCTGTGATCTTAGCTGTTTATGTTCTTGCTATTGATAAAAATGTCAACAGTGTTTGATCTTCATTATCAGCTTGAAAATGCAGTGCCACCAAAAGTGTTGGCAACTGAGATCCACCTCTTAGGTAAAGAAAACATTGTTTTGTTTGTCCTGCCCATTACTATCCATCCTCTCCCCGGGAATGGGAATCCACCCCATTGCTGAACAAAGCTGGAGTATTAATTTCTGCTACATTGCCCCTTCCTCTCCTCCCCCACAATCATTGCCCCACTTTCTGGTTGTAGTCTGCTGCGTAGAACTTGCTTGTACTCATCTGTGTGGCTCCTATAGCATCTGGAGATTCTGCTGTTTAGCAAAATGACAGTATCCTGGTGATAAAGCAGAAGTTAAATTTGGTTCTCCAGCATGGCATGGGGTATTAATGCTGAACCTTCTACATTTTTAGTGGTTTAATGTATGTGATTGAATAATAGATGTATTGTGCTTTGACCTCTGTTAGTCTGATACCTGAACCCTCAGCTTCAAGCTCTCATTCACTGAAGCAACTGAATGCTTCATGTTGATGGAGACATTATTTATATGGAAACATCTCCATCATGTTGATGGAGAATAAGTTGTGGATTACAGTTATTTATTTTTCTCTGCATAATCCTTCCACCCCCATTTGGGGCTGCATATAATTCTGTGCATGGTAATTAGTTTAAGATTGGGGAAAGAAATACTGTTCAGTCCTGAAATGTAGCCCAGCCGTGGTGTTCTACAAAATGTCACTCTCATTGTGCTTGTGGCCAGTCCTCACAAAACTGGGAGGTTTCTTTGATTTTTGGATTGGAGATTTAGTTATCTTTTGGAAACACTTAAATTATCACTATATTGTAATATGCTTTTATTATTGTGTGCCCACGGGCACTACTCATAGTGCAAACTTTCATCTTGAAATACATATTACCCATGAACTCGTACAGTATTTACAGACCAAACTTTCACTTTGTTTTAAAAAATAATTTCAGTGCACATGCAATTATATATTTGGTGTAAAAGATAGTTGCTAAAAACAAACTGCAACTGTATTTTTCTGGAAGTAATCCCTAGAGATTCCCACTCCTGACTTTCTAGCCACAGATGTGAGATTCAACAACTGACTAGAATTCAAAAAGTTGGCTATGGAGTTTTACAGAAATCCCCTATGTCTTCCCTACTGAAATCACAAGAAGATGCAGAAAGTCCAGGCAATGCAGAAAGAAAGACAAGATGTAATAGATGTGGTTTAGTTTGGCTGCAACTTTATTAAATTAACATACCTGGAACCAACAATAAGTTGCAGAGTGCAGGTCATCATTAATTCTTCTGTTAATCATGCCCATCTCTTTGGAAGGGCTGCCGTCAGCCCTCCCGCTTCCCAGCCTAGTCCCAACCAGCCTGCTACTAGGTCCTAACAACCCTTCCCATGTATGAAGGTTAAGGGAAAATGGAGGGGTTGTTTCCCCACTCTACCAAATGTTAGCATCCCCAACGCACCTTACTTTGGCTGCCTTAAGGGATTCCTCCTTTTAAATCCACTTCCAACTCCTGTTTATCAAGGAATCATATCCCTTCTTTAATGAGTAGTTGCACTGGACACCTACCACACTTGCTACCTACTTAGTTGTGATATACTGACCTGGTCTCCATATCTATCTCACAGTGTCTCTGACCTGTTTGGGGAAGATCCTGATCTTCCTGTTGCCTAGGTAGTCACTGCATTCAGTTATGGTGAGGACATTAGGCCTGATGTGTGTTGCCTGTGGAGCTAACTGGCTCTTATGCATTCCTGCCCTGCCTCCTTTCTTTTAATGACTACTTTATGCACCCTAATTTAGAAGACAAAATCATGGCTTGTTTTAGTATGTTCTTTGTGTTCACCAAACAGAAAAAAATGTCATACTTCACGTGTTGGCTCTAAAAAGAACTAAAAACTGTGTGAGAGAGACTCAGTAAATCCGGAATCGGACAGCTAGTATGTAAACAACCCCAAACCCAATCTTTCATGGCAAATGCTATATTATAATGTATTGAATTTCAAACTATAAATCAAATTTAAGCCGAATGTAACATTCTTAACTTCCTGTCCACCATTCTAGAACAGTAAAACTTTTTGTGGGGAGGAACAGGGACTAGGTGGAGGATAGACAGGCTGGAGAGAGACACTGATACTTGGGACATGGTTTTCTGTGAATAATAAAGGTTTTCTCCCACAAGAAGTTCTCAAATGTGACTTGAGAACAAGGGCATAACATTCTATTATGCAGATTTAGTACATTAAAATTGGGTACTGCATAACAGTACATTATTTTGATGAGATGCGAAACTGCTCAATTTAAACTTCATTTCCACTAGAATATTTTCTCAAGACAAGCAAAACTGTACCTATTCAAAGGAATATAATTTAAGAAATTGTGAAGTTATCTAATCTTTATTCTCTCATGTTATTGACAATTGCTGACTCATAAACACTAAGAATAATTAATTTATTATTTTAATGTTTTTTGAATAATCCAAACAGATGGTAGCCAAACCCTGAAACTATGGAATAGTTGTTTTTCTACATGTCACCACAGGATATTAGATGCAGTTTTGTTTTTTAAACGCTATGGACTAATCAGATTTTGTTCTGGTAGAATATTCAAAATACCCCCTTAAGCATTGTAATAATAAGACACGATATGTGCCAAAGGTTTGGCTAGAAGTATTTTATAGAAATCAGTTATATCTGAGATATTTGCTGTATATTGTTACCAAACAAAGAGATGGTGAATCACCTGCTGTTCCTAAACCGCACACAAGGAATTCTTTATAATACCAGAAAGGTATAGGCAGGGGAGCCCTTATACAAGACATTGATTTGTTTTTGTTTTGTTTCCTATCTTGACAAAGATTCTTTCAAAAATGGCAGTTTTTTTAGCATGTTAAAAATCTCTCTTAGGCAACATTAATTTGTACACCTCTTTTTCTCTTGTGATGCAGGCAACTATCGAAACTCTGGAACTTCAGGAGGAAACAAAAGAAGAATCTGATGAAGAGGAGGAGGAGGATGAAGAATCTGGACGACTACGTTTCAAAACTGAACGAAAAGAAGGAACAATCATTAGGCTCTCAGACATAACGAGAGAGAGGAGAAACATTCCAGAAACTTTGGGTAAGATTCTGCGGCAATGGACTATAATAAAAGAGAGGAACAGATTAGATTACTTAAAACCTATTAACTAATAAATGTTATTCTTAAGGTAAAAGAATGTAGTCTGCCATAGACTCTGCTTGTCTATATCCAAGCTGTCCAGTCTTCTGCCGCTTGTTTTCCTAGTAGCTTTAGTGCTCCTCTTTCAGAATATCAGAAAAAGTATATGCTTTTTCAAAAGCCAATGCAATGTATATTCATTGAAGCTTTGCTTAAACCTGGCTGTCCTTTAAACAGGGTGCTGGAGCAATTTTTATAGTGGGAGTGCTGTGAGCCATTGAACTAAACTGAAAATCT